>JAPQNM010001630.1:225000-227500 GCA_029783475.1 Metacarcinus magister | reverse complement strand
TTTTTTCTCTCTGAATCGTTTAATTTTATTGGCTCGGTGTGTGGCCATTTCCTGAAGCTCCTGTGGGGGGGGAGGGGGAGGGGGAGGGGGAGGGGGAGGAAGGAGGAGGAGGAGGAGGAGGAGGAGGAGGAGGAGGAGGAGGAGGAGGAGGAGGAGGAGGAGGATAAATATTGTTCGTATAGTCAGAATCATAAATTTAATCAATGTATATATATATAAAAAATAATTAATTTATTATATGTACAAATAAATAAATATATATAAATAATACACACAATAAATAAATAAATAAATAAATAAATAAAATATAAGCCAAACAAACTGAAAATTAAATAAATAAACTAAAAAAAAACATATAAATAAAAAATAAAAAATGAAAAAAAACACAATAATAATAATAATAATAATAATAATAAAAAACATAATAATAATAATAATAATAATAAAAACACACACACAAACCTGAGGCGTCGGAGGTGCATTCTTCCTCTTGGACACACACACACTCCTCTTACCCTCCTCCTCCTCCTCCTCCTCCTCTTCCTCCTCCTCCTCCTCCAAACGTCGCAAAAAATCAACTTTATCAATCAATTTATACTCCAAACACCGCTTGAGGTAATCCTTGAAATAAACGGCAGCCACTCGGAGCGCTTCTTCCCTCTCTAAGTCGCTGCGTTTGAGGGTGAGGGAGCCGAGGAGGGAGGGAAGGAGGAGGAGGGCCAAGGAGGAGGTAGAAATATCATCCATCTCCTCATTGCTGCTAAATACACCTGTCTCTGATACTAATACTGTAATACGTATCAGGCCTGTAATTGCATCTTGTATCTGGTCCTGTAAAATTAGAGAGAGAGAGTCAGATTAGAGAGAGTAAGATACTAGTGTGGGTGTTTTTTTATCATTATTTCTGTTTTTTGAGTGAATTATTATCATTTCAAGGTAGAGGAGGAGGAGGAGGAGATAGGAGGAAGATAGGGAGATAGGAGTAGGAGGAGGAGGAGGAGGAGGAGGAGGAGGAGGAGGAGGAGGAGGAGGAGGAGATAGGAGGAAGAGAGGGAGATAGGAGGAGGAGGAGGAAGCAGAAAAACAATACCAATACTATTTTATTAGGTTACGTTAGATTAGGTTAGGTTCAGGCAGAGGTGTGGCAGCGGTGGGCCCCCAGGCTGGCTGTGGTACTAACACCTAAAACTACCACAACACAACACAACACAACACAACACAACACAACACAACACAAGACAACACAACACAACACAACACAACACAAGACAAGACAACACAACACATCAAGATCAAGGAAACACAGCTTACAAGGCGTGTGTGTTTTCAGTGAATATACATAGTTACAGGTGTTTTAAAGGCAGGTTAATGAGTATACAGGTGTCCCTTGCCTACCTGTAGCTCTGGGTTGTTTGTAGGAAGGCTGGAAGACTCTATCTCACGGTATAATTGAAGATATTTGTGGAAGGAAGAGGATAGACTGTCACCGCTCGCCATGTTGTTGTGGTGATCGCAGGGCTAAAATATTGTGTTAGTTATTATTATCATTATGACACTAAGGCTACTGGTTATTATTAGTGTTGTCAAGTGATGTATGTTGTTTGAGTAACTACGGGTTTATACTATTTGTTAATTATCATTTATTATTATTATTATTGAAATATATATCTGTTTTTTACTTAATGTATGACTATTAATTGATTACTATTATTATTATTATACCACTTTTCATACCTATGATGATAAATTGTCTTCTCATCGTCCTCTTCCTCTATTTGAATGAGCAAAGTCCACTGGAAGGTCTTGCTACAACACACTATACTCTACTGCACCTACACACCCACACCCATCCACCCTCCCCTCACAACACGGGTGACATCCACACACCCAGGCTCCCCTCACAACACGGGTGACATCCACCCACCCAGGCTCCCCTCACAACACGGGTGACATCCAACACCTGGAAACAGTACAAAGGTCAGTCACCACACAGATCAGAGGCTTGAGGCACCTTCACTACTGGGATAGACTCAAGGAACTAAACCTATACTACTCACTTTGCTTCCTGGTTAGTACAGTGGTAGCGCGCTGGTCTTACATTCCCTTGGTCGGCAGATCGAGTCCCCGCCCTGGCTTGTGATGCTTAAGCTGTTTACTGGGGAGAAATTGCTGTGATCGGGCACTACAATGGGGGGTTGGGGTTGGGATTGCCTGGCTGACGTTCTGGAGAGCATCTATATTGTTGGATACCGGAACTGAAACCCATACAACCTTACCTTACCTTACACAAGAAGGGACAGGCACCGAGTCATCTACGTGTGCAAGATAATGGACAAACTGGTGCCTCGCCCCACACCCTCTGCACTACGACCCTACATCACTCAAAGGACTGCATGCAAGGGTAATAAAGGCAAATAAGAACATCAACAAGCTTCAACAGGTGCCCTCAGGTGGCGGCCGTGTGTTGCCTGTAGGGTCACGTATATTAAAACCAGCCACA
>JAPQNM010001630.1:212500-217500 GCA_029783475.1 Metacarcinus magister | reverse complement strand
AGAGGCCAGTTGATGACCTACACGAGGCAGCTCCTTGCCCCCCACCCTTGGAATAATACAATATTTATCCATCCCACCTGTCATCCCTATCCATACTCTGATCCAACCGTCTTTTAAAGCTATCTATTGACTCACCACTTACTACGTGTCTACCCAGCCTATTCCAATCACTCACCACTCTGTTAGTGAACCAATATCTACCTAGGTCTGTCCTGAATCTAAGTTTTTCTACCTTGTACCCATTTCCACGTGTCCTATCCTGACTACTAAATTCTAAAACCTGATCAATGTTACCCTTATTAATTCCTTTTACCCATTTGAAAACCTCAATCCTATCCCCTCTTGCCCTCCTTCTCTCTAGGGAGTGGAGATTAAGACGTTTTAACCTATCTTTGTAGGGTAGATTTCTCAGCCCCTGAATCATCTTGGTCATTCTTCTCTGGACTGCCTCCAAGGAGCCTATATCCTTCCTATAATAAGGGGACCAAAACTGAGCTGCATAATCTAAGTGGGGTCTTACTAGCGCTAAATACAACCTCAGAACTCCTATTTGTCACACACCTACTAATAAATCCCATTATCTTGTTGGCTCTATTTCTAGCTATAATACACTGTTCCCTGGGGCGCAAGTCACTGCTTATTCGTACGGCTGCCAACAAAATAAACTTCAATAATTTTCACTTCACAAAAAAACTTTCAAAATCCATTACGTCTAAAATAAACCATATTTCACCCTTATTTGACCTTTATAATGGCAGCTAGTGACCTCACCTGACCCCTAGATGAAGGTCACGTGGTTGGGTGTCCCTGAGAAGGTCATAGAAGGCGTTAAACAGGTCTAAATAAGTGTAAATATGAAGATTTTGATGTCTTACCGTGCCTGTGTTTACGTGGAAGGGACGAACTGGTAGCTGTTATAATACTTCGGCGCTGTTTCTATATATTTATTTATTTATTTATTTATTTAATGCTTTATGTGGTTTTTATTATATTGTTTATTTACGGTTTATATTCTAATTTATTTGGTTTTGATTTTATTATTATTATTATTATATATTTGTTTGTTTTTCGTCCAGTTTGGTTTAGATGTGTTTATTCGGTTCAATATTATCGTATTATTACTATTATATTTCTCTTTTTAATTTGTCAGTTTTATTATATCTTATCTATACTTCTAAGTCATAATTAGTGAAGTTTAATCTAATATTGTAGTTTATATATCAAATCTAACTCATAATTCAAGATGTAGCGCGTTATAAATACTCTCTCTCTCTCTCTCTCTCTCTCTCTCTCTCTCTCTCTCTCTCTCTCTCTCTCTCTCTCTCTCTCTCTCTCTCTCTCTCTCTCTCCTTGAAGATAATTTAATGAGGAAGGGAAAGAAGGGAAGGGAGGGAGGGAGGGAGGGAAACTAGTAGGTAAGTGGGTCGTCTTCCCTCCCTTCCCTCCCTCCTTCCCTCCTTCTCTCCCTCCCCCCCCTCTTCCCTCCTTCAGGTGACCAAAACCTTGTATCAATTAGCAACAGGTAGTTATTATTTTTTTTGTTTAATTCCTTCGTTTATTCATTTATTTCTTCATTCGTTATTCATATTTTTTATTTATTTATTTATTTATTTATTTATTTATTTATTTTTTAATTTATGAATCTATTTATTTATTTATTTTTTATTCATATATTATTTTTTTTATTCTATTTATTCATTCATTTATTTTTTTATTATATATATTAATTCATTTATTTATTAACTTTTTATTCATTTATTATTATTATTATTATTTTTTATTATTCATTCATTTATTCATTTATTTCATTCTTTCTTCATTCCTTCATTCATTTCTTTTATATTTTATCCATTAACTCATTAGAGAGAGAGAGAGAGAGAGAGAGAGAGAGAGAGAGAGAGAGAGAGAGAGAGAGAGAGAGAGAGAGAGAGAGAGAGAGAGAGAATGATATATATTCTCTCCTTCTAACCTTCGATTTGGAGAGAACTTTACCTCCATCTCTCCATCCTTCTCTCCCCCCTCTCCTCTCTCTCTCTTCAGTTAGTTAGTTAGAGAGAGAGAGAGTGAGAGAGAGGAGGTGAGAGAGGCTGTTCCTGTCTGTCTGTCTGTCTGTCTGTCTGTTTGTTTGTAATTGAAAAGCAAACAAACAAGACAACAAGTAAACAATATTGTGTTGTGATTATTATTATTATTATTATTATTATTATTATTATTATTATTATTACAGAAAAGAGAGAGAGAGAGAAAAGAGACAAAGAGAGAAAGAGAGAAAGAAAGAGAAAAAAAAACTAATATATATAAAATGAAAATAAAATAAATTGAAATAAAATGAAAATAGAAAAAAAGTGAGAGAAAAAAAATAATAAAAAAAATATAATAATAATGATGATGATGATGATGATGATGGTAGTGATGTATGGTGTCATAGTAGAGGTCACAGGGTTGACCTTGACCTCCTGTGACCTTGTGACCTTCCACCAAGGGTCATATGAGGTCACCTGTACATGCAGATCCCACCAGGTAAAACTATTATTATTATTATTATTATTTATTATTTATTTATTTATTTATTTATTTATTTATTTATTTATTTTCAAGTATTCTCTATATTATTAACGTAAAAAATAGTTGTCATTCTGTACTTTTATTATTATTATTATTATTATTATCAATCTTTATCTACTCTCTCTCTCTCTCAATCTCTCAATCTCTCTCTCCCCCCCCAGAGGCGCCCCCAACACCCCCCTCCCCTCCACGGCCTTCCCCACCACCTCCAACACCTAATATTGAAGGATTGCGGGGTTGTGGACATCTCACAGACCTTCCCCAACCTTCCCCACCTCCCCAACCTAACCTCCCTCACCCTCAACAACATTGCGGAAATAAAACGTGGAAATATGCAAGAAAATAGAAAAAAACTAAATCTACACGAGTTATCCATCAAATATTCTAGTATCTCCGTTTTCTGTGGTGGTTTATTTAATGGTATACTTAAGAAAAACGCATCGATTCGGTTAGATCATGTTCATATCGGTTTAATAACATCCTACGCCTTCTCGGGGTATCCTAGCTTATACAGGATGGAGATGAAGGACTCCTACGTAGGATACATTGAAGGATACGCATTTGGGAAAGGTAATTTACGTGTAGATATATTTAAACTAAGTAGATGTGAAGTCAGTTATATAGAAGAAAATGGGATCTGGTTAAGGTGGTCTGGTGTTACGCATATTAATAACACCCTAATTAACACCCTAATGAAGGGAGGTATTAGGGTGAACCAGATATATTATTTCTACCTTACACACTGCACCCTGCCACACTATCACCCTGGCGGACTGAGAGGCAGGGTGCTGGAAGGGGCTGTTATTGATTTGAATATTATCACTCCTGTCTTGCACCCTAATTCACCTGTTTTCTGTTCATCAACCCTGTTTCACCCTGCCACACACCCTGCCACCCCTAATACACACCCTAAATTACCCTCTGCACCCCTGTTAAACCCTGCTACACACCCTATCACCCATGCTCCTCTAATATACACCTTAAATCACCCCTATCTCACCCTGCCAGGCCCCTACCACACCCTATATCATCTATTAATCACCCTAAATCACCTCCCATCACCCCTACACCCCTGTTTCACCCTCCCACACACCCTGTCACCCCTATTTCATCACCCTTTGCCAGCTCACCCCTGCCAGCGGTCTCTATTCCACCTCAAAATAGTAAAAAACATGTCTTATATATGAATTTTGGCCGCTGAAAAGAGTGATATTAATCCGTTCTCTAGATATACTGGTAGAAAACAGGGTGATAATGTGGTTTCTAATACGTTTTATAGATATGTTAGAGAATTACCGGTTTCTAAAAGATCTAGTACGTATTTTAAACCCTCAAATTATGTCTATACTAGAAAACAAGGTGATAATCTGGTTTCTATTCCTAGTGTCCCTTCCTATATTAGAAACCAGGCTGAAAACACTAATGTCTACCCATATAATCCGTCTAGTAATGTGTTTTCTAATAGTAATCCACACGTAAGCAATAGAAAACGAGGTGATAATACGTTTTCTATACCTAATGTCTCTTCCCATATTAGAAACCAAGATGAAAACACTAATGTCTACCCTTATAATCCCTCTATTAATACGTTTTCTAATAGACATCAAAGAAAACGGGGTCAGGGTGTGGTTTCTAGTCACTATAAAGAATGTATTGATAGAGAACAGGTAGATAACATATTCCATACACATGTTGTTCCTTATTTTGATATTACTGCTTTTCCGCGTGAACAAAATAATAATAATAATAATAATAATAATAATAATAATAATAATGAAAATAATAGTTACCACACGACTAGAAATAACAATAATAACAAAAATAAAGACAACAACCACAATGTAAACAATGAACATAACAAAAATAATAGTCACGCTACCTCACCACCACCACCACCACCCACCACCACACTCCCTTTACATTCACATCACCAGCAACACATTCACCACATTTCCACCACAATTACCACTAATCATACCTCAATTAGGGGTTAATTTCGCCCTCGCTAACAACACCTTCGCTAAATGCTCTTGTCTTAACTATACTAACTACCTGAGTGGCTTAATTAGGTATTTAGATGAGTATGGGTTGCATATACATTATAGTTTGGTTGGTAATGGGTTGTGTGTGGTGAATGGGGCGTTGTATCGTATTGGGTGTGGTAGTAGTGGTAGTAGTAGTAGTGCTTGGGCTGGAAATAAGGGGGAAATTTGGGCTGGAAATGATAATAGTGGTACTTGGGCTGGAAATAATGGGGGATTTTGGGCTGGAAATGATAATAATGGTTTTTGGGCTGGAAATAATGGTAATGGTGGTGGTAATAGTGGTTGGGCTGGAAATAGTGGTGGTAATAGTGGTAGTTGGGCTAAAAATGTTGGTTGGGCTGGAAATAATGGTAGTAATAGAGGTAGTTGGGCTATAAATAATGGCGGTGA
>JAPQNM010001630.1:195000-207500 GCA_029783475.1 Metacarcinus magister | reverse complement strand
CGACTTGAGTGTAAGAAGGGTTCAAGTACCTCCTCTCCCAGTCCCACCTGTTCTTCTCCACCTGGGAACATAGATAAATTATACCTCCAATCTCTCTCTCTCTCTCTCTCTCTCTCTCTCTCTCTCTCTCTCTCTCTCTCTCTCTCTCTCTCTCTCTCTCTCTCTCTCTTATTTTAATATTAATAATTGAATGTTTTTTATTTTGTATTCGTAAAAAAGTATTAAAAAAACCCAACGTGTGTGTGTGTGTGTGTGTGTGTGTGTGTGTGTGTGTGTGTGTATGTATATGACTGTGACCTTCTAGTATGACCTTATAATAACCTCGTGTGACCTCGTGTGACCTCTTAGTGACCTTATAATGACCTAGTGTGACATCGTTTGACCTTGTAATGGCCTAGTGTGCCCTAGTGTGACCTCGTTTGACCTTGTAATGACCTCGTGTGACCTCATGTAGCCTTATAATGACCTCGTGTGACCTCGTTTGACCTTGTAATGACCTCGTGTGACCTCATGTAGCCTTATAATAACCTCGTGTGACCTCGTTTGACCTCGTTTGACCTTACAATGATCTCTTAGTGACCTTACCTCCCACAGTTCCGGGTTGAGTCTTGCCAAGTTGAATTCTTCGTTGTCGATCAGGTGACCAAACTCAACACGATTAGACACGTACATAAACACACCCTGGGGGGGGGGAAGGGGGGTTATAGATACACACACACACATATACATACACACACACACACACACACACACACACACACACACACACATACAGGACAGTTAGAGGGTCAGGATTCTTAGCCTTGCACTTCTACAAACACACACACACATAAATAAATAAATAAATAAATAAATAAATAAATAAATAAATAAATAAATAAATAAATAAAATAAAATGAAATCAACATAAATAAATAAATAAATAAAATAAAAATAGCATGAAATAAAAATAAAATAAATAAATACAAGGTCAGGATTCCTAGCCTTTCACCCCCACGCCCACGCCCACGCCCACCTTTTCCCTCAGGTTTTCACAGAATGCCATATCAGGGTCTAGCAGATTCCTGACGTACGATGGGCGTGTGTGGGTGCTTGTGAGTACGGCAGCTTGCACTAGGTAACACTCAGAGACGTACGGCACATTCCATAGACCTCTGTGGGAGAGAGAGAGAGAGAGAGAGAGAGAGAGAGAGAGAGAGAGAGAGAGAGAGAGAGAGAGAGAGAGAGAGAGAAAAAAAAAATGTTAGTTAAGTTGTGGTATTATTATTATTATTATTACTATCATCATCATTTCACTACCCTCCCCCCTTCTCTCCCTACCCCCTCCCTCACCCCCCCGCCCCCCCCCTTTACCTCCTCTGGCCCTGCACAATCTCCATATAGTCCACAGAACGGGCGTAGAAGCCATCAGCTGTGACCGCCCCCCAAAAATTACTCCAGGCCTTGTATGGGCGTAACAGCAAGGGCGCCACCACCAATCTGAGGGAAATAAAGGGAGATTAGACATAGAAAACGGAAATAAAGGGAGTTTAGACACAGAAAACGGAAATAAAGTATATATATAGGTTCAATTAGCAGTTTAAAGGCGTAAGGGTTAAATTAAAAGTAAATTACCCCTCATTAAGTCATCTTATTATCACATCAAGTCGTTTATCACCAAAATTCCTTACTAATAACCCCACAATAAGGTATTTCTACACTAACTACCCTCTAACTACCCACCTGTTTAGTCCAATTAGGTATTTCTCCCTTAAATACCCTACAAACCACCCCTCAATTAGGTCTACCCCCTTAATGACCCCCTCAAATAGGTCTATCTCCCTAATTACAGTCTTAATTACTCACCTGTTCTGTTCAATTAGTAGTTTCAAGGTGTAAGGGTTCAGTAATTGGGCTTCTGCGTCCACCACGAAGAGATAATCACAGCTCTTCTCCAGGCAATGATCTCTGGGGGAGGAAAGGGGGGTGAGGGGGGGTGAGGGTGTTTGGGGGGTGGTGAGGGGGGGTGAGGGTGTTTTGGGAGGTGTGAGGGGAGGTGAGGGGGAATAAAGGGTGTTTGAGGGGAGGAAAGTGGAGGTGAGGGGGTGTAAAGGGTGTTTTGGGGTGGTGTTGAGGGTAGGTAAGGGTGTATAAAGGTGTCTAAGGGGAAGATTAGGGTGTTTTGAGGGTGTGTAAGGAAAGGAAAGGGTGTGTTTAGGTGTGTAAGGGGAAGGTAAGGGTGTGTGAGGGGAGGTGAGGGGAAAAAAAGGGTGTTTGTGGGAGGTAAAGGGAAGATAAGGGTCTGTTGAGGGTGTGTAAGGGAAGGAAAGAGTGTGTTTAGGTGTGTAAGAGGAAGAAAAGGGTGTGTGAGTATGTATGTGTGTATAGAGAGAAGTGAAAGGCTAGGAATCCTGCCCTCTTCTGCCTTGGTAAACTGTATATAGTGTAACGACCACTCACCTTCCGCTTGTTCTACTTTCAATTGTACTCTCCTCGTTCCTCCAGTCGCTAATTTACTAACCAGCTATCATGGGTGGTGTGTTATCATTGTCCTAAGCTCGCTACCCTTGTTTACAGCGCCACCCCAGACTCGAATGAAAGGCAGTGGGTGAGAGGTGTGGACTTATGTAACTCCGTCAAGTATTAGAAGCCTGGGGTTTTGTTTTTCTTCCTTTGTTTAGGGACTCTGTATGATGTGGATATACCTGCAAGGGCTTGTGACGTGAGTATTGATATCGCCTTCCCTAGTGGCCCGTTAGTGTGTGTTTATATTCATTGCTGTGTGTGTGTTATATTTTGTCTATTTAGGATGTGCCTCTATTTCTGTGTGTCTTGTGTGGTGTGTGGTATAAAATTTCATAGTATATTTGTTAGTATAAGTGTATTTTTGTTTGTGTTTATTTATTATTTATGCCATATTGACCCTGACTGTTGAGACCCTGGTTATAGTGAAGTGATCCTAACCTCACCTAAATATTTCTAACCAGTTGTTTGAAAATGCGTGTGTTATCTTGTTGGGGTAATTCAATGTTTTGGTTTGTTTTTAAAAGACCACCTTGGCTGTTACCTTTCACTCATTCTAGTTACGCCCGTAGTGACGTAACAATATGTAGGTAGTAAGGACAAATAATGGATGTATATAAATAGTAATACAGCTACTACTACTACTACTGTTACTGTTACTTTTACTCTTACTGTTATTCTTACTCTTACTGTTACTCTTACTCTTACTATTACTGTTACTATTACTCTTACTATTACTGTTACTATTACTATTACTATTACTATTAATCTTACTATTAGTCTTACTCTTACTCTTACTCTTACTATTACTATTACTCTTACTATTACTATTACTCTTACTCTTACTCTTACTCTTACTCTTACTATTACTCTTACTCTTACTATTACTATTACTATTACTATTACTATTACTATTACTTACATGAGCATGTTACGGGCGTGCATTTCCTTTAGGTTTTCTTTAGGGGTAATTTGCCTAAAGGAATGATAGCTAGCACTGTTTTCTTGTATCCAAGCGTCGATCATCTCACTGTGTGCCTCCACCTGAGAGAGAGAGAGAGAGAGAGAGAGAGAGAGAGAGAGAGAGAGAGAGAGAGAGAGAGAGAGAGAGAGAGAGTTAGAGAGAGTTAGTATATTGGTTTATTTCAAAATATTGTAGTATCCCTTTTTAAATCGAGAGAGAGAGAGAGAGAGAGAGAGAGAGAGAGAGAGAGAGAGAGAGAGAGAGAGAGAGAGAGAGAGAGAGAGAGAGAGAGAGAGAGAGAGAGAGAGAGAGACAGACAGAGACAGAGAGAGAGAGAGAGAGAGAGAGAGAGAGAGACCCACCCCCCAAAAAAAATATATATACTTACAGCATTATGAAGGAAGAAATCAATATTCTTTTTGGGAAATCTCAAATCCGAAATTCTGGCCAAAAACTCCTCCAAAAACGGTGTGGGCCTTACTAGGAAGACCCCCAATGTGACCTTTGGGACCCCCCTCACCTCCCTCCCCACTCCTCCTCCTCCTCCTTCTGCCTCCTCCACCTCCTCCTCTGTCTTCCATTCCTCTGTTTCCTCTAATTGTATCATGTCTTCCCAGCAAGATCTGTAATTAGATAGATAATTAGATATATAATTAGATAGATTATTATTATTATTATGTGTGCGTGTGTGCGTGTAGCCAAGTCGTTATGGAATCAATTTACCGACGTCTTCATATTAATCTGGAAATAGCTGTTGGTGTAGAAATAACTTTTCCTTGCATCGAGGCAACACCAGGCTTGAGTTGAGGTTAACCTTACCCCAAGATCGCTCTAAATCCAATGAAGTACACTTTAAGCTCCTGTAATATTGCATAAGCCAGGGGAAGTCTGCTTAAAGTGGCTTCATTTGGGCGTAAATTCTTTCAAAAATATCTGATATCTCTTCCATCAACATTGGTAAAGTATTAGATCCACCATACTGATTTTATCATTTGTTTTAACCCAAATAAATTCATTTATAGTACTAAAAGTTTCTGGTGAAATTAACTGAAACTAAGCTGAAAGTCTTACATTATTCCTGTGCACAACATAGTTTAAAAAGAACAAAATCGAAGAGGAAATTTTGCAAAAAATTTCCCGGAGGAGAAAAAATGACAAAAGTACACCATATGTTGAGATCAATTCTACACATCCACGAGGGTCTGTAAGATGGTTAAACGTGTCGTAAGGCTTAGTTATGAACTGCTTTGAGCTGTAACAGTCATTACAAGAATATTCGTCGACGTTAAGACTATATGTGTTCCTTGCGGGGTAACGCGTCGTGTGTAGGAGTATACGCGGGTTACTGATAGCTATCATATCCTCTTGATGGAGCTTGACACTGCTATAAAAGTACAGCATTACATTTTTTAATGAAAATAAAGCACTTCCATAGCCATTGGCACCGGTGACAGCAGAGTCAGTAGTGAAGATTTTGATCGGGCAGTCATGACCGAACGAGCGGTGGGAATTGAATTGTTTTCTGCCTCTATGTACCTAACTATAGTGAGCCTTATCTTGATGCAGCAGCATTTAAGAAGGTCAAAGGAAGGCTCTGTACACTACAGGAGTAATCAAACAGACTCTGCCATCCTGAAATAGTGTATAAAAACTTGTTTTCATCATATTTTCTACTTAAACTAGCTGTAACTCCTTTTCGTTTTACTCGTATGGAATTTTCAAGCAATGCTTCAAAATATGTACATTTTTCCGATCCTTATGGTATGTAACAAGTACTGATAAACACAATATTAAGAAAATATATATTACGTCCTCACGTAAATTACGTAGATTATAAATGACGAAAAAAGAAACTAGACGCAGGATTGGAATGGGATAGGGTTTAAAAAAAAGAGAAAAATATTTATGACTTCACAACATAACTCTTTGTTATATTTGATCGGTATCTATCTCATGAAAAATAGTTATTTGCTAAAATATTGATATCATTAAACAAACAATATTAGCTTCTAAGCTAAGATACCAATTGAACAAAGTGCTTTGTTTATTAGTTGGTAATTTCATAAGGAATATCTGATATCTTTTCCATCAACATATGTAAAGTATTAGATCCACCATACTGATTTTATCATTTGTTTTAACCCAAATCAATTCATTTATAGCACTAAAAGTTTCTGGTGAAATTAACTGAAACTAAGCTGAAAGTCTTACATTATTCCTGTGCACAACATAGTTTAAAAAGAACAAAATCGAAGAGGAAATTTTGCAAAAAATTTCCCTGGAGGAGAAAAAATGACAAAAGTACACCCATATGTTGAGATCAATTCTACACATCCACGAGGGTCTGTAAGATGGTTAAACGTGTCGTAAGGCTTAGTTATGAACTGCTTTGAGCTGTAACAGTCATTACAAGAATATTCGTCGACGTTAAGACTATATGTGTTCCTTACAGGGGTAACGTGTCGTGTGTAGGAGTATACGCAGGGTTACTGATAGCTATCATATCCTGTTGATGGAGCTTGACACTGCAATAAAAGTACTGCATTACATTTTTTAATGAAAATAAATAACTTCCATAGCCATTGGCACCGGTGACAGCAGAGTCAGTAGTGAAGATTTTGATCGGGCAGTCATGACCGAACGAGCGGTGGGAATTGAATTGTTTTCTGCCTCTATGTACGTACAACTGTCATTATGAATATTTGTTCTATGACTAATAATTACGCAGTAAAATGAAACTTATATTTATATAAAAACATGACTTTCCTCCTCATTTTCTCGACAGCTATTAGAGATATTGGAAATATCATTGCAGCATCTGATAGACCTAATTAAACTGTACAACTGTCATTATGAATATTTGTTCTATGACTAATAATTACGCAGTAAAATGAAACTTATATTTATATAAAAACATGACTTTCCTCCTCATTTTCTCGAAAGCTATTAGAGATATTGGAAATATCATTGCAGCATCTGATACACCTAATTAAACTGTACAACTGTATTATGAATATTTGTTCTATGACTAATAATTACGCAGTAAAATTAAACTTTATATTTATATAAAAACATGACTTTCCTTCTCATTTTCTCGAAAGCTATTAGAGATATTGGAAATATCATTGCAGCATCTGATACACCTAATTAAATTGTACAACTGATATTATGAATATTTGTTCTATGACTAATAATTACGCAGTAAAATGAAACTTATATTTATATAAAAACATGACTTTCCTTCTCATTTTCTCGAAAGCTATTAGAGATATTGGAAATATCATTGCAGCATCTGATAGACCTAATTAAACTGTACAACTTGCATTATGAATATTTGTTCTATGACTAATAATTACGCAGTAAAATGAAACTTATATTTATTAAAACATGACTTTCCTCTCATTTTCTCGAAAGCTATTAGAGATATTGGAAATATCATTGCAGCATCTGATAGACCTAATTAAACTGTACAACTTTCATTATGAATATTTGTTCTATGACTCATAATTACGCAGTAAAATGAAACTATATATTTATTTAAAACATGACTTTCCTCCTCATTTTCTCGAAAGCTATTAGAGATATTGGAAATATCATGCAGCATCTGATAGACCTAATTAAACTGTAC
The DNA here is from genome assembly GCA_029783475.1 of Metacarcinus magister. NCBI lineage: Eukaryota > Metazoa > Arthropoda > Malacostraca > Decapoda > Cancridae > Metacarcinus > Metacarcinus magister. Next base: position 200,406 of record JAPQNM010001630.1, on the reverse strand, counting down.
AACTTTCATTATGAATATTTGTTCTATGACTCATAATTACGCAGTAAAATGAAACTATATATTTATTTAAAACATGACTTTCCTCCTCATTTTCTCGAAAGCTATTAGAGATATTGGAAATATCATTGCAGCATCTGATAGACCTAATTAAACTGTACAACTTTCATTATGAATATTTGTTCTATGACTAATAATTACGCAGTAAATTGAAACTATATATTTATTTAAAACATGACTTTCCTCCTCATTTTCTCGAAAGCTATTAGAGATATTGGAAATATCATTGCAGCATCTGATAGACCTAATTAAACTGTACAACTTTCATTATGAATATTTGTTCTATGACTAATAATTACGCAGTAAATGAAACTATATATTTATTTAAAACATGACTTTCCTCCTCATTTTCTCGAAAGCTATTAGAGATATTGGAAATATCATTGCAGCATCTGATATGACCTAATTAAACTGTACAACTTTCATTATGAATATTTGTTCTATGACTAATAATTACGCAGTAAAATGAAACTATATATTTATTTAAAACATGATTTCCTCCTCATTTTCTCGAAAGCTATTAGAGATATTGGAAATATCATTGCAGCATCTGATATACCTAATTAAACTGTACAACTGTCATTATGAATATTTCTCAAAATAAAGCACTTCCATAGCCATTGGCACCAGTGACAGCAGAGTCAGTAGTGAAGATTTTGATCGGGCACTAAAAGTTTCTGGTGAAATTAACTGAAACTAAGCTGAAAGTCTTACATTATTCCTGTGCACAACATAGTTTAAAAAGAACAAAATCGAAGAGGAAATTTTGCAAAAAATTTCCCGGAGGAGAAAAAATGACAAAAGTACACCATATGTTGAGATCAATTCTACACATCCACGAGGGTCTGTAAGATGGTTAAACGTGTCGTAAGGCTTAGTTATGAACTGCTTTGAGCTGTAACAGTCATTACAAGAATATTCGTCGACGTTAAGACTATATGTGTTCCTTGCGGGGTAACGCGTCGTGTGTAGGAGTATACGCGGGTTACTGATAGCTATCATATCCTCTTGATGGAGCTTGACACTGCTATAAAAGTACAGCATTACATTTTTTAATGAAAATAAAGCACTTCCATAGCCATTGGCACCGGTGACAGCAGAGTCAGTAGTGAAGATTTTGATCGGGCAGTCATGACCGAACGAGCGGTGGGAATTGAATTGTTTTCTGCCTCTATGTACCTAACTATAGTGAGCCTTATCTTGATGCAGCAGCATTTAAGAAGGTCAAAGGAAGGCTATGTACACTACAGGAGTAATCAAACAGACTCTGCCATCCTGAAATAGTGTATAAAAACTTGTTTTCATCATATTTTCTACTTAAACTAGCTGTAACTCCTTTCGTTTTACTCGTATGGAATTTTCAAGCAATGCTTCAAAAATGCACATTTTTCCGATCCTTATGGTATGTAACAAGTACTGATAAACACAATATTAAGAAAATATATATTACGTCCTCACGTAAATTACGTAGATTATAAATGACGAAAAAAGAAACTAGACGCAGGATTGGAATGGGATAGGGTTTAAAAAAAAGAGAAAAATATTTATAACTTCACAACATAACTCTTTGTTATATTTGATCGGTATCTATCTCATGAAAAATAGTTATTTGCTAAAATATTGATATCATTAAACAAACAATATTAGCTTCTAAGCTAAGATACCAATTGAACAAAGTGCTTTGTTTATTAGTTGGTAATTTCATAAGGAATATCTGATATCTTTTCCATCAACATTGGTAAAGTATTAGATCCACCATACTGATTTTATCATTTGTTTTAACCCAAATAAATTAATTTATAGCACTAAAAGTTTCTGGTGAAATTAACTGAAACTAAGCTGAAAGTCTTACATTATTCCTGTGCACAACATAGTTTAAAAAGAACAAAATCGAAGAGGAAATTTTGCAAAAAATTTCCCGGAGGAGAAAAAATGACAAAAGTACACCATATGTTGAGATCAATTCTACACATCCACGAGGGTCTGTAAGATGGTTAAACGTGTCGTAAGGCTTAGTTATGAACTGCTTTGAGCTGTAACAGTCATTACAAGAATATTCGTCGACGTTAAGACTATATGTGTTCCTTGCGGGGTAACGCGTCGTGTGTAGGAGTATACGCGGGTTACTGATAGCTATCATATCCTCTTGATGGAGCTTGACACTGCTATAAAAGTACAGCATTACATTTTTTTATGAAAATAAAGCACTTCCATAGCCATTGGCACCGGTGACAGCAGAGTCAGTAGTGAAGATTTTGATCAGGCAGTCATGACCGAACGAGCGGTGGGAATTGAATTGTTTTCTGCCTCTATGTACCTAACTATAGTGAGCAATATCTTGATGCAGCAGCATTTAAGAAGGTCAAAGGAAGGCTCTGTACACTACAGGAGTAATCAAACAGACTCTGCCATCCTGAAATATTGTATAAAAACTTGTTTTCATCATATTTTCTACTTAAACTAGCTGTAACTCCTTTCGTTTTACTTGTATGGAATTTTCAAGCAATGCTTCAAAAAATGTACATTTTTCCGATCCTTATGGTATGTAACAAGTACTGATAAACACAATATTAAGAAAATATATATTACGTCCTCACGTAAATTACGTAGATTATAAATGACGAAAAAAGAAACTAGACGCAGGATTGGAATGGGATAGGGTTTAAAAAAAAGAGAAAAATATTTATAACTTCACAACATAACTCTTTGTTATATTTGCTCGGTATCTATCTCATGAAAAATAGTTATTTGCTAAAATATTGATATCATTAAACAAACAATATTAGCTTCTAAGCTAAGATACCAATTGAACAAAGTGCTTTGTTTATTAGTTGGTAATTTCATAAGGAATATCTGATATCTTTTCCATCAACATTGGTAAAGTATTAGATCCACCATACTGATTTTATCATTTGTTTTAACCCAAATAAATTAATTTATAGCACTAAAAGTTTCTGGTGAAATTAACTGAAACTAAGCTGAAAGTCTTACATTATTCCTGTGCACAACATAGTTTAAAAAGAACAAAATCGAAGAGGAAATTTTGCAAAAAATTTCCCGGAGGAGAAAAAATGACAAAAGTACACCATATGTTGAGATCAATTCTACACATCCACGAGGGTCTGTAAGATGGTTAAACGTGTCGTAAGGCTTAGTTATGAACTGCTTTGAGCTGTAACAGTCATTACAAGAATATTCGTCGACGTTAAGACTATATGTGTTCCTTGCGGGGTAACGCGTCGTGTGTAGGAGTATACGCGGGTTACTGATAGCTATCATATCCTCTTGATGGAGCTTGACACTGCTATAAAAGTACAGCATTACATTTTTTAATGAAAATAAAGCACTTCCATAGCCATTGGCACCGGTGACAGCAGAGTCAGTAGTGAAGATTTTGATCGGGCAGTCATGACCGAACGAGCGGTGGGAATTGAATTGTTTTCTGCCTCTATGTACGTACAACTGTCATTATGAATATTTGTTCTATGACTAATAATTACTCAGTAAAATGAAACTTAATTTTTATATAAGAACATGACTTTCCTCCTCATTTTCTCGAAAGCTATTAGAGATATTGGAAATATCACTGCAGCATCTGATAGACCTGATTAAACTGTACAACTGTCATTATGAATATTTGTTCTATGACTAATAATTACTCAGTAAAATGAAACTTAATTTTTATATAAGAACATGACTTTCCTCCTCATTTTCTCGAAAGCTATTAGAGATATTGGAAATATCACTGCAGCATCTGATAGACCTGATTAAACTGTACAACTGTCATTATGAATATTTGTTCTATGACTAATAATTACTCAGTAAAATGAAACTTAATTTTTATATAAAAACATGACTTTCCTCCTCATTTTCTCGAAAGCTATTAGAGATATTGGAAATATCATTGCAGCATCTGATAGACCTAATTAAAATCTACTACTGTCATTATGAATATTTGTTCTATGACTAATAATTACTCAGTAAAATGAAACTTAATTTTTATATAAGAACATGACTTTCCTCCTCATTTTCTCGAAAGCTATTAGAGATATTGGAAATATCATTGCAGCATCTGATAGACCTAATTAAACTGTACAACTGTCATTATGAATATTTGTTCTATGACTAATAATTACTCAGTAAAATGAAACTTAATTTTTATATAAAACATGACTTTCCTCCTCATTTTCTCGAAAGCTATTAGAGATATTGGAAATATCATTGCAGCATCTGATAGACCTAATTAAACTGTACAACTGTCATTATGAATATTTGTTCTATGACTAATAATTACTCAGTAAAATGAAACTTAATTTTTATATAAGAACATGACTTTCCTCCTCATTTTCTCGAAAGCTATTAGAGATATTGGAAATATCATTGCAGCATCTGATAGACCTAATTAAACTGTACAACTGTCATTATGAATATTTGTTCTATGACTAATAATTACTCAGTAAAATGAAACTTAATTTTTATATAAGAACATGACTTTCCTCCTCATTTTCTCGAAAGCTATTAGAGATATTGGAAATATCACTGCAGCATCTGATAGACCTGATTAAACTGTACAACTGTCATTATGAATATTTGTTCTATGACTAATAATTACTCAGTAAAATGAAACTTAATTTTTATATAAAAACATGACTTTCCTCCTCATTTTCTCGAAAGCTATTAGAGATATTGGAAATATCATTGCAGCATCTGATAGACCTAATTAAAATCTACTACTGTCATTATGAATATTTGTTCTATGACTAATAATTACTCAGTAAAATGAAACTTAATTTTTATATAAGAACATGACTTTCCTCCTCATTTTCCCGAAAGCTATTAGAGATATTGGAAATATCATTGCAGCATCTGATAGACCTAATTAAACTGTACAACTGTCATTATGAATATTTGTTCTATGACTAATAATTACTCAGTAAAATGAAACTTAATTTTTATATAAGAACATGACTTTCCTCCTCATTTTCTCGAAAGCTATTAGAGATATTGGAAATATCACTGCAGCATCTGATAGACCTAATTAAACTGTACAACTGTCATTATGAATATTTGTTCTATGACTAATAATTACTCAGTAAAATGAAACTTAATTTTTATATAAGAACATGACTTTCCTCCTCATTTTCTCGAAAGCTATTAGAGATATTGGAAATATCACTGCAGCATCTGATAGACCTAATTAAACTGTACAACTGTCATTATGAATATTTGTTCTATGACTAATAATTACTCAGTAAAATGAAACTTAATTTTTATATAAGAACATGACTTTCCTCCTCATTTTCTCGAAAGGTATTAGAGATATTGGAAATATCATTGCAGCATCTGATA
>JAPQNM010001630.1:187500-190000 GCA_029783475.1 Metacarcinus magister | reverse complement strand
CCAGCCTGCCCGTCAACACCTTTCAACCAAGTTTCATGAGATTCAGAGGTGTGGAAATTTTCACGAAATTTCCCAGGTTACACCCTTACTTTTTTTTCAAGAAATAATCATTTTTAAATAACTCGAAAAGTATGAGGTCTACGTAAAAGACTTATGGAATAGTAAAGATAGAGCAGGGGACGCCCGTTCTTTTGGGCTATAGGGCAATGCAATTGGACATTTAAAAAATTGGGAAAATTACATTTATGTTTTTTATAAAAAGTTTTATTAACTCTTATTTTTCTTTAAAACGATGACAGCTATTGGAAAACAGATGGCACCATCAGAAAGAGTTTATCAAGCTCAATAAATGTATATATAAGCATTTTTACCGTAGAAGTAATACTTTCGTAGTAAAATGGCAAAAACCAGTTCTACCAAAATTCTGATGGAAATTTTCTGGCCACAAAATCGAAAATCTATTTCCATGACGGAAGCGTGTACTTATTATGTGTATCAAGTAGATATTACAGTAGTAGAATGTAACCACACGGACAGCCTCGTTAGGGCCAGTACGACTGTCGCTGTCTGTTCTTCCTTTGTACTACTACTACTACTCCTCCTCCTCCTCCTCCTTGCCAGGGGGGAGAAGCCTTCACCCTTACTATCCTGTATCCTTCACTCTAGACTAGATAGTGTTCTCACAAACAGCCTCGTAAGGGCCAGCAGGACTGTTGCTGTTTGTTCTTCCTGTGTTCCTATGTGTTCCTCCTCCTCCTCCTCCTCATACATTCCCAGACACAACCTATGCTGACACACACACACACACACACACACACACACACACACACACACACACACACACACACACACACACACACACCTTAGAAATGCACACAAGTCATGCATTCCTGAAATCTTATAAGAGAGAGAGAGAGAGAGAGAGAGAGAGAGAGAGAGAGAGAGAGAGAGAGCGAGAGCGAGAGCGAGAGCGGAGAGAGAGAGAGAGAGAGAGAGAGCGAGAGCGAGAGAGAGAGAGAGAGAATGAGAGAAAATACCACAGCAGGAAGTGCTAGTGACGTAGGGCTTCTCTCTCTCTCTCTCTCTCTCTCTCTCTCTCTCTCTCTCTCTCTCTCTCTCTCTCTCTCTCTCTCTCTCTAAAATGCTGTTATCTATCTATCTATTTATTTATTTATCTATTTATCATAAACTACTTCTACTATGAGAGAGAGAGAGAGAGAGAGAGAGAGAGAGAGAGAGAGAGAGAGAGAGAGAGAGAGAGAGAGAGAGAGAGAGAGAGAGAGAGAATCTTTAACAAGCTCTTCGTAACAAGATTAAATTAGGGAGCACCGCCCCCGCCCACACCTGTACTCAGTCTCTCTCTCACACTCAAGGCGCCCACACACCCACACACTCACGTAAGTTAATGCACGCACACACACACGTACACGCACATGCACGCAAATGCACGCACACACCAAAAACGCACACAAAAATTGGTTTCATATACGCTCACATACATATACACACACATGCACTCACGCACATGCACGTACAGTATGGTTGGTTTGAAATTCACACGCACACACACACACACACACACACTATTATTATTATTATTATTATTATTATTATTATTATTATTATTATCATATTTATGTGTGTTTGTGTGTGTGTGTGTATGTGTGTGTGTGTGTGTGTACCTTCAAACACACACACACACGTACACGGAAACCAGGTAAACATATAAGTGTACACATGAGATATGGCTTCCCTGTGTGTACGTATGTGTGCGTGTGTGTATGTATGTATGTATGTATATAAGAATTAATATATTTTAGAATTAACTTATTTATATTACTATCTATCTATCTATATATCTATCTTAATTCTTATCTATCTATCTTAATTCTTATCTATCTATCCTAATTCTTATCTATCTATCTTAATTCTTATCTATCTATCCTAATTCTTATCTATCTATCTTAATTCTTATCTATCTATCCTAATTCTTATCTATCTATCCTAATTCTTATCTATCTATCTTAATTCTTATCTATCTATCTTAATTCTTATCTATATATCCTAATTCTTATCTATCTATCCTAATTCTTATCTATCTATCCTAATTCTTATCTATCTATCCTAATTCTTATCTATCTATCTTAATTCTTATCTATCTATCCTAATTCTTATCTATCTATCCTAATTCTTATCTATCTATCCTAATTCTTATCTATCTATCTTAATTCTTATCTATCTATCTTAATTCTTATCTATCTATCTTAATTCTTATCTATCTATCCTAATTCTTATCTATTTATCTTCATTCCTATCTATCATCCTTATCTATCGTTGCAGGTTAGCCGCCATGCCTCCTAAGGACCCAGAATTAGACAAACTGAAGAAGGAACTGCAAGATGCTATTGCAAAAGTACAGGTAAGGGATCAAGGCGGGGAGGTGAATCTATAGTGTGTCCCGAGTTCGAGCCCCCGATATCCAGTGGCCAAAGACTACCTA
>JAPQNM010001630.1:165000-177500 GCA_029783475.1 Metacarcinus magister | reverse complement strand
CTGAATTATTTTTTTGTTATATTTATTTATTTATTTATTTATTTTTTATTGAGAGAAAAAATAAATAAATAAATAAGAGAAAAATAATAAATATAGAAACAGAGAAAGAAAAAAATGCAAAAAAAAATTATCATTAATATTTATTTATATCATTAATATTTATTTTTTATCATTAATATTTATTTTTATCATTAATATTTATTTTTATCATTAATATTTATTTTTATCATTAATATATATTTTTATCATTAATATTTATTTTTATCATTAATATTTATTTTTATCATTAATATTTCTTTTTATCATTAATATTTATTTTTATCATTAATATATATTTTTATCATTAATATTTATTTTTATCATTAATATATATTTTTATCATTAATATATATTTTTATCATTAATATATATATTTATCATTAATATTTATTTTTATCATTAATATTTATTTTTATCATTAATATTTATTTTCATCATTAATATTTATTTTTATCATTAATATATATTTTTATCATTAATATATATATTTATCATTAATATTTATTTTTATCATTAATATTTATTTTTATCATTAATATTTATTTTTATCATTAATATTTATTTTTATCATTAATATTTATTTTTATCATTAATATTTATTTTTATCATTAATATATATTTTTATCATTAATATTTATTTTTATCATTAATATTTATTTATATCATTAATATTTATTTTTATCATTAATATTTATTTTTATCATTAATATTTATTTTTATCATTAATATATATTTTTATCATTAATATTTATTTTTATCATTAATATTTCTTTTTATCATTAATATTTATTTTTATCATTAATATATATTTTTATCATTAATATTTATTTTTATCATTAATATATATTTTTATCATTAATATATATTTTTATCATTAATATATATATTTATCATTAATATTTATTTTTATCATTAATATTTATTTTTATCATTAATATTTATTTTCATCATTAATATTTATTTTTATCATTAATATATATTTTTATCATTAATATATATATTTATCATTAATATTTATTTTTATCATTAATATTTATTTTTATCATTAATATTTATTTTTATCATTAATATTTATTTTTATCATTAATATTTATTTTTATCATTAATATTTATTTTTATCATTAATATATATTTTTATCATTAATATTTATTTTTATCATTAATATTTATTTATATCATTAATATTTATTTTTATCATTAATATTTATTTTTATCATTAATATTTATTTTTATCATTAATATATATTTTTATCATTAATATTTATTTTTATCATTAATATTTCTTTTTATCATTAATATTTATTTTTATCATTAATATATATTTTTATCATTAATATTTATTTTTATCATTAATATATATTTTTATCATTAATATATATTTTTATCATTAATATATATATTTATCATTAATATTTATTTTTATCATTAATATTTATTTTTATCATTAATATTTATTTTCATCATTAATATTTATTTTTATCATTAATATATATTTTTATCATTAATATATATATTTATCATTAATATTTATTTTTATCATTAATATTTATTTTTATCATTAATATTTATTTTTATCATTAATATTTATTTTTATCATTAATATTTATTTTTATCATTAATATATATTTTTATCATTAATATTTATTTTTATCATTAATATTTATTTTTATCATTAATATTTATTTTTATCATTAATATATATTTTTATCATTAATATATATTTTTATCATTAATATTTATTTATATCATTAATATATATTTTTATCATTAATATTTATTTATATCATTAATATATATTTTTATCATTAATATTTATTTTTATCATTAATATTTATTTTTTATCATTAATATTTATATTTATCATTAATATTTATTTTTATCATTAATATTTATTTTTTATCATTAATATTTATATATATCATTAATATTTATTTTTATCATTAATATATATTTTTATCATTAATATATATTTTTATCATTAATATATATTTTTATCATTAATATATATTTTTATCATTAATATTTATTTTTATCATTAATATATATTTTTATCATTAATATTTATTTTTATCATTAATATATATTTTTATCATTAATATTTATTTTTATCATTATTATTTATTTTTATCATTAATATTTATTTTTATCATTAATATTTATTTTTATCATTAATATTTATTTTTATCATTAATATTTATTTTTATCATTAATATTTATTTTTATCATTATTATTTATTTTTATCATTAATATTTATTTTTATCATCAATATTTATTTTTATCATTAATATTTATTTTTATCATTAATATTTATTTGTATCATTAATAATTATTTTTATCATTAATATATATTTTTATCATTAATATTTATTTTTATCATTAATATATATTTTTATCATTAATATATATTTTTATCATTAATATTTATTTTTATCATTAATATATATTTTTATCATTAATATTTATTTTTATCATTAATATTTATTTTTATCATTATTATTTATTTTTATCATTAATATTTATTTTTATCATTAATATTTATTTTTATCATTAATATTTATTTTTATCATTAATATTTATTTTTATCATTAATATTTATTTTTTATCATTAATATATATTTTTATCATTAATATTTATTTTTATCATTAATATTTATTTTTATCATTAATATTTATTTTTATCATTAATATTTATTTTTATCATTAATATATATTTTTATCATTAATATATATTTTTATCATTAATATTTATTTTTATCATTATTATTTATTTTTATCATTAATATTTATTTTTATCATTAATATTTATTTTTATCATTAATATATATTTTTATCATTAATATATATTTTTATCATTAATATTTATTTTTATCATTAATATATATTTTTATCATTAATATATATTTTTATCATTAATATATATTTTTATCATTAATATATATTTTTATCATTAATATTTATTTTTATCATTAATATTTATTTTTTATCATTAATATTTATATTTATCATTAATATTTATTTTTATCATTAATATTTATTTTTTATCATTAATATTTATATATATCATTAATATTTATTTTTATCATTAATATATATTTTTATCATTAATATATATTTTTATCATTAATATATATTTTTATCATTAATATATATTTTTATCATTAATATTTATTTTTATCATTAATATATATTTTTATCATTAATATTTATTTTTATCATTAATATATATTTTTATCATTAATATTTATTTTTATCATTATTATTTATTTTTATCATTAATATTTATTTTTATCATTAATATTTATTTTTATCATTTATATTTATTTTTATCATTAATATTTATTTTTATCATTAATATTTATTTTTATCATTATTATTTATTTTTATCATTAATATTTATTTTTATCATCAATATTTATTTTTATCATTAATATTTATTTTTATCATTAATATTTATTTGTATCATTAATAATTATTTTTATCATTAATATTTATTTTTTATCATTAATATATATTTTTATCATTAATATTTATTTTTATCATTAATATTTATTTTTATCATTAATATTTATTTTTATCATTAATATTTATTTTTATCATTAATATATATTTTTATCATTAATATATATTTTTATCATTAATATTTATTTTTATCATTATTATTTATTTTTATCATTAATATTTATTTTTATCATTAATATTTATTTTTATCATTAATATATATTTTTATCATTAATATATATTTTTATCATTAATATTTATTTTTATCATTAATATATATTTTTATCATTAATATATATTTTTATCATTAATATATATTTTTATCATTAATATATATTTTTATCATTAATATTTATTTTTATCATTAATATTTATTTTTTATCATTAATATTTATATTTATCATTAATATTTATTTTTATCATTAATATTTATTTTTTATCATTAATATTTATATATATCATTAATATTTATTTTTATCATTAATATATATTTTTATCATTAATATATATTTTTATCATTAATATATATTTTTATCATTAATATATATTTTTATCATTAATATTTATTTTTATCATTAATATATATTTTTATCATTAATATTTATTTTTATCATTAATATATATTTTTATCATTAATATTTATTTTTATCATTATTATTTATTTTTATCATTAATATTTATTTTTATCATTAATATTTATTTTTATCATTAATATTTATTTTTATCATTAATATTTATTTTTATCATTAATATTTATTTTTATCATTATTATTTATTTTTATCATTAATATTTATTTTTATCATCAATATTTATTTTTATCATTAATATTTATTTTTATCATTAATATTTATTTGTATCATTAATAATTATTTTTATCATTAATATATATTTTTATCATTAATATTTATTTTTATCATTAATATATATTTTTATCATTAATATATATTTTTATCATTAATATTTATTTTTATCATTAATATATATTTTTATCATTAATATTTATTTTTTATCATTAATATTTATATTTATCATTAATATTTATTTTTATCATTAATATTTATTTTTTATCATTAATATTTATATATATCATTAATATTTATTTTTATCATTAATATATATTTTTATCATTAATATTTATTTTTATCATTATTATTTATTTTTATCATTAATATTTATTTTTATCATTAATATTTATTTTTATCATTATATTTATTTTTATCATTAATATTTATTTTTATCATTAATATTTATTTTTTATCATTAATATATATTTTTATCATTAATATATATTTTTATCATTAATATTTATTTTTTATCATTAATATTTATTTTTATCATTATATATTTTTTATCATTATATTATTTTTATCATTAATATATATTTTTATCATTAATATATATTTTTATCATTATATTTATTTTTTTCATTATATTTTTTTATCATTAATATATATTTTTATCATTAATATATATTTTTATCATTAATATATATTTTTATCATTAATATTTATTTTTATCATTAATATATATTTTTATCATTATATATATTTTTATCATTAATATTATTTTTATCATTAATATATATTTTTTATCATTAATATATATTTTTATCATTAATATTATTTTTATCATTATATATATTTTTATCATTAATATATATTTTTTATCATTATATATATTTTATCATTAATATATATTTTATCATTAATATTATTTTTATCATTAATATTATTTTTTATCATTAATATTTATTTTATCATTAATATTTATTTTTATCATTAATATTTATGTTATCATTATATTTATATTACATTATATTTATTTTATCATTAATATTATTTTTATACATTAATATATATTTTTATCATTAATATATATTTTTATCATTAATATATATTTTTATCATTAATATATATTTTTATCATTAATATATATTTTTATCATTAATATATATTTTTATCATTAATATATATTTTTATCATTAATATATATTATTTTATCATTAATATTTATTTTTATCATTATATATATTTTTATCATTAATATATATTTTTATCATTAATATATATTTTTTATCATTAATATATATTTTTATCATTAATATTTATTTTTATCATTAATATTTATTTTTATCATTAATATTTATTTTTATCATTATATATTTTTTTATCATTAATATATATTTTTATCATTAATATTTATTTTTATCATTATATTATATTTTTATCATTAATATATATTTTTATCATTAATTTTATTTTTATCATTAATATATTTTTTATCATTAATATATATTTTTATCATTAATATTTTTTTATCATTAATATATATTTTTATCATTAATATTATATTTTATCATTAATATTTATTTTTATCATTATATTTATTTTTTATCATTAATATATATTTTTATCATTAATTTATTTTTATCATTATATTTATTTTTATCATTAATATATATTTTTATCATTATATATTTTTTATCATTAATATTTATTTTTATCATTATATTATTTTTATCATTAATATTTTTTTTATCATTAATATATATTTTTATCATTATATTTATTTTTATCATTAATATATATTTTTATCATTAATATATATTTTTATCATTATATTTATTTTTATCATTAATATATTTTTTTTATCATTATATTTATTTTTATCATTATATTTATTTTTATCATTAATATATATTTTTATCATTAATATATATTTTTATCATTAATATATATTTTTATCATTATATTTATTTTTATCATTAATATATATTTTATCATTAATATATATTTTTATCATTAATATTATTTTTATCATTAATATTTATTTTTATCATTATATTTATTTTTATCATTAATATATATTTTTATCATTAATATATATTTTTATCATTATATATATTTTTATCATTAATATATATTTTTATCATTAATATATATTTTTATCATTAATATATATTTTTATCATTAATATTTATTTTTATCATTAATATTTATTTTTATCATTAATATTATTTTTATCATTAATATATATTTTTATCATTAATATATTTTTATCATTAATATTTATTTTTATCATTATATATATTTTTATCATTAATATTTATTTTTATCATTAATATATATTTTTATCATTAATATATATTTTTATCATTAATATTTATTTTTATCATTAATATATATTTTTATCATTAATATATATTTTATCATTATATTATTTTTATCATTATATTTATTTTTATCATTAATATTTATTATTATAATTATTAATATTTATTTACTCCAACAGCAACACTTCCTTAACATGTATTATTATTAATTTCAAACCTTTAACTTCAATATAAGTTTTCGTGGATTTGTGATGAAAATGGATTCGTGAAATTTTTGGCCCGAAGATTTCCACCAGAATTTGAGTCCAAAATAGTTTAGTCATTTTACAAGTAAAGTATTAGTCCTACAACAAAGATGTATAAAACAAAGTTGTTCAGCTTGACAAGTTCTATCTGATGGTGTCATCCGTTTGTAAATTACTCTTTTGGTTTAGGAGAAAAATGTAATTAAGTAGAAGTTTCGTGTAAAATACAAATATATCAATATCTCCATTACTTACATTCCAATTACATTCTAGTAAAGCTCAAAGGAACGGGCGTCTCCTGCTCTATATTTACTATTACAATGTTTTTTTACGTAAACCTCATACTTTTCGAGTTATTTTGAAAACATGATTTCATGAAAAAATCTAAGGTGACACCCTTGAAAATTTCGTGAAAAATTTCCACACCTCAGAATTTCATGAAAATTTGTACCTAAAGTTTTCAGTCAACTGAACACGAATCTGGACTCAGTTTCATCATTACTATAATATTAAACACTATATACGCATGTGTGATACGCCTAAACTATTTATTCTCTCTATCTCTATCGCGCTCTCTCTCTCTCTCTCTCTCTCCTCTCTCTCTCTCTGTCTCCTCTCTCTCCTCCTCCTCTCTCTCTGCTCTCTCTCTCTCTATCATCCAAAATTTATTTTTATCATAATATATATTTTTCATCATTAATATATGTATCATTAATATATTTTTATCATTAATATTTATGTTTTATCATTAATATATATTTTTATCATTAATATATATTTTTTATCATAATATTTATTTTTATCATTAATATATATTTTTATCATTATATTTATTTTTATCATTAATATTTATTTTTATCATTAATATATATTTTATCATTAATATTTATTTTTATCATTAATATTTATTTTTATCATTAATATATATTTTTATCATTAATATATATTTTTATCATTAATATATATTTTTATCATTAATATTTATTTTTATCATTAATATTTATTTTTATCATTAATATATATTTTTATCATTAATATATATTTTTTATCATTATTATATATTTTTATCATTAATATTTATTTTTATCATTAATATTTATTTTTATCATTAATATTTATTTTTATCATTAATATATATTTTTATCATTAATAATATTTTATCATTAATATATATTTTTATCATTAATATTATTTTTATCAGTAATATTTATGTTTATCATTATATTTATTTTTATCATTAATATTTATTTATCATTAATATTATTTTTATCATTAATTTATTTTTATCATTATTATATATTTTTATCATTATATTATTTTTATCATTATTATTTATTTTTATCATTAATATGTATTTTTATCATTAATATTATTTTATTCATTAATATTTATTTTTATCATTAATATATATTTTTAT
Source organism: Metacarcinus magister (assembly GCA_029783475.1). Lineage (NCBI taxonomy): Eukaryota > Metazoa > Arthropoda > Malacostraca > Decapoda > Cancridae > Metacarcinus > Metacarcinus magister. The sequence goes on along the minus strand of JAPQNM010001630.1, from coordinate 169,187 downwards.
CATTAATATATATTTTTATCATTAATATATATTTTTATCATTAATATTTATTTTTATCATTAATATTATTTTTTACATAATATTTATTTTTATCATAATATTTATTTTATCATTAATATTTATTTTTATCATTAATATTTATTTTTATCATTAATATTTATTTTTATCATTATATTCATTTTTATCATTAATATTTATTTTTATCATTAATATATATTTTTATCATTAATATATATTTTTATCATTATATTTATTTTTATCATTAATATTTATTTTTATCATTAATATTAATTTTATCATTAGATATTTATTTTTATCATAATATTTATTTTTATCATTAATATTTATTTTATCATTAATATTATTTTTATCATTAATATTTATTTTTTATCATTAATATATATTTTTATCATTAATATATATTTTTATCATTAATATATATTTTTATCATTAATATTTATTTTTATATTTATTTTTTATCATTAATATATATTTTTATCATTAATATTTATTTTTATCATTAATATATATTTTTATCATTAATATATATTTTTATCATTAATATATATTTTTATCATTAATATATATTTTTATCATTAATATATATTTTTATCATTAATATTTATTTTTATCATTAATATTTATTTTTATCATTAATATTAATTTTTATCATAAATATTTATTTTTATCATTAATATTTATTTTTATCATTAACATATATTTTTATCATTAAAATATATTTTTATCATTAATATATATTTTTATCATTAACATTTATTTTTTATCAATATTATTTATTTTTATCATTAATATTTATTTTTATCATTAATATTAATTTTTATCATTAATATATATTTTTATCATTAATATATATTTTTATCATTAATATTTATTTTTATCATCAATATATATTTTTATCATTAATATATATTTTTATCATTAATATATATTTTTATCATTAATATATATTTTTATCATTAATATTTATTTTTATCATTAATATTTATTTTTATCATTAATATATATTTTTATCATTAATATATATTTTTATCATTAATATATATTTTTATCATTAATATTTATTTTTATCATTAATATTTATTTTTTATCATTAATATATATTTTTATCATTAATATATATTTTTATCATTAATATATATTTTTATCATTAATATTTATTTTTATCATTAATATATATTTTTATCATTAATATATATTTTTATCATTAATATATATTTTTATCATTAATATATATTTTTATCATTAATATTTATTTTTATCATTAATATTTATTTTTATCATTAATATTTATTTTTATCATTAATATATATTTTTTATCATTAATATTTATTTTTATCATTAATATTTATTTTTATCATTAATATATTTTTATCATTAATATATATTTTTATCATTAATATATATTTTTATCATTAATATATATTTTTATCATTAATATATATTTTTATCATTAATATATATTTTTATCATTAATATATATTTTTATCATTAATATATATTTTTATCATTAATATTTATTTTTATCATTAATATTTATTTTTATCATTAATATATATTTTTATCATTAATATTTATTTTTATCATTAATATTTATTTTTATCATTAATATTAATTTTTATCATAAATATTTATTTTTATCATTAATATTTATTTTTATCATTAACATATATTTTTATCATTAAAATATATTTTTATCATTAATATATATTTTTATCATTAACATTTATTTTTTATCAATATTATTTATTTTTATCATTAATATTTATTTTTATCATTAATATTAATTTTTATCATTAATATATATTTTTATCATTAATATATATTTTTATCATTAATATTCATTTTTATCATCAATATATATTTTTATCATTAACATATATTTTTATCATTAATATATATTTTTATCATTAATATATATTTTTATCATTAATATATATTTTTATCATTAATATTTATTTTTATCATTAATATTTATTTGTATCATTAATATTTATTTTTATCATTAATATATATTTTTATCATTAATATATATTTTTATCATTAATATTTATTTTTGATCATTAATATATATTTTTATCATTAATATATATTTTTATCATTAATATATATTTTTATCATTAATATATATTTTTATCATTAATATATATTTTTATCATTAATATTTATTTTTATCATTAATATTTATTTTTATCATTAATATTTATTTTTATCATTAATATTTATTTTTATCATTAATATTTATTTTTATCATTAATATATATTTTTATCATTAATATATATTTTTATCATTAATATATATTTTTATCATTAATATTATTTTTATCATTAATATATATTTTTATCATTAATATATATTTTTATCATTAATATATATTTTTATCATTAATATATATTTTTATCATTAATATATATTTTTATCATTAATATTTATTTTTATCATTAATATTTATTTTTATCATTAATATTTATTTTTTATCATTAATATATATTTTTATCATTAATATATATTTTTATCATTAATATATATTTTTATCATTAATATTTATTTTTATCATTAATATATATTTTTATCATTAATATATATTTTTATCATTAATATATATTTTTATCATTAATATATATTTTTATCATTAATATATATTTTTATCATTAATATTTATTTTTATCATTAATATTTATTTTTATCATTAATATTATTTTTATCATTAATATTTATTTTTATCATTAATATTTATTTTTATCATTAATATATATTTTTATCATTAATATATATTTTTATCATTAATATATATTTTTATCATTAATATTTATTTTTATCATTAATATATATTTTTATCATTAATATATATTTTTATCATTAATATTAATTTTTATCATTAATATATATTTTTATCATTAATATATATTTTTATCATTAATATTTATTTTTATCATTAATATATATTTTTATCATTAATATTAATTTTTATCATTAATATATATTTTTATCATTAATATATATTTTTATCATTAATATTTATTTTTATCATTAATATATATTTTTATCATTAATATTTATTTTTTATCATTAATATATATTTTTATCATTAATATTTATTTTTATCATTAATATATATTTTTATCATTAATATATATTTTTATCATTAATATATATTTTTATCATTAATATATATTTTTATCATTAATATATATTTTTTATCATTAATATATATTTTTATCATTAATATATATTTTTATCATTAATATTTATTTTTATCATTAATATATATTTTTATCATTAATATTTATTTTTATCATTAATATATATTTTTATCATTAATATATATATTTATCATTAATATATATTTTTATCATTAATATTTATTTTTATCATTAATATTTATTTTTTATCATTAATATATATTTTTATCATTAATATATATTTTTATCATTAATATTTATTTGTATCATTAATGTATATTTTTATCATTAATATATATTTTTATCATTAATATTTATTTTTATCATTAATATATATTTTTATCATTAATATATATTTTTATCATTAATATATATTTTTATCATTAATATTTATTTTTATCATCAATATATATTTTTATCATTAATATATATTTTTATCATTAATATATATTTTTATCATTAATATATATTTTTATCATTAATATATATTTTTATCATTAATATATATTTTTATCATTAATATATATTTTTATCATTAATATTTATTGTTATCATTAATATTTATTTTTATCATTAATATTTATTTTTATCATTAATATTTATTTTTTATCATTAATATATATTTTTATCATTAATATATATTTTTACCATTAATATATATTTTTATCATTAATATTTATTTTTATGATTATTATTTATTTTTATCATTAATATTTATTTTTGTCATTAATATTTACTTTTATCATTAATATATATTTTTATCATTAATATATATTTTTATCATTAAAATATATTTTTATCATTAATATATATTTTTATCATTAATATTTATTTTTTATCATTATTATTTATTTTTATCATTAATATTTATTTTTATCATTAATATTAATATATATCATTAATATATATTTTTATCATTAATATATATTTTTATCATTAATATTTATTTTTATCATCAATATATATTTTTATCATTAATATATATT
>JAPQNM010001630.1:142500-150000 GCA_029783475.1 Metacarcinus magister | reverse complement strand
ACGCCGCTAGCCTGGAGGGGGCTGAACGTGGGGCTGAATCCCCATCACAGCCGCCCACGTCTAGTATCACCGAGCCTGCACGCCCCCACCCTGATGACATTCTATCCTCTAGGTCATCTGATGTGGGCGTGATGGAGATGGGTGTGTTGGGCGGGCTGGACTGGGCGGCGGTGATAGCAGCAGCGCTAGCTAGACTTATCCTCTCCGGGTCCGCGGCCATGAAGCCTTGATGCACGCCAGCAGCCACCAGAGCGCCGCACACCCCGCCGCTCCTGCACAGAACACAGGAGAACAACAGTATAAGGATCAAGTATAAGGATCAAGTATAAGGATCAAGAATAAGGATCAAGTATAAGTATAAGTACCCTAACCTAACCTAACCTAACCTAACCTAACCTAACCTAAACTTACCTAGCACTGCAGACATCGCCATACCTACACCAAGCAAAGTATAAGGACAGTATAAGGTCAAGTATAAGTATAAGTAATCTAACCTAACTATCATTATTATACTCATGTCACCACACACACACACACACACACACACACACACACACACACACACACACACACACACACACACACACAAACTTTCTAGGGTATAAGGCATATTATAAGAGTATAGGATATAAGGCTAGGATATAAGGAGGGAGGATGAAGTCAGTATTAGGGAGAGTATAAGGTATAAGGTATAAGGGTATAAGCGGGGTACCATAGCCTTACCCCATAATACCTGAAGGCGATAGGCGATAGGAAGGAGTGCGAGAGAGAGATGGTGACTTAGCGCTGTCCCGTCTGGCGCCCCGGGGAGAGTTGGATGTCCTTACAGCGCCACTACCACCACCACCACCACCTGGCACTCCCTCGTCCGGCACGCTAAGACTCCTCTGCTCCCTTGGCACTCCTGTAATTAGGGAAACGAGGTGATTAAGTTGGTAGTTAAGTGTTTTTTGTGAGATGATTTGGTTTTGTTAATTATATTGTTATTATTATTATTTTTGGTGTTATTTGTGTTATTGGTTATTACTGAGAATTTACTGACATCTATATATATAAAAAATAGAAAATAGAAACATAATATAAATGTAATTATTATCTATTTATTTGTATTCCGTTAAAAAAATAAATAAATAAATAAAATAACAAAAAAACACATGAAATATAGATAATTAAATACAGATAATACCAAAACAAATAATAATAAATAAAAAAACAATACATAATAATACAATAAATACATAAGAGAAGCCAGGAAAGATAGAAAATAGGAAAATAATAACATTCAAATCTGCGCGCGGGAAATATTAGTGTTCCGTTAAGAAGTAAGAGAGACAGTGATCGTCTGTCTCAGCCCCGAGCGGGAGAGAAGAAAGGAAGATGACGGACAGAAATAATGAACAAAAACCATTCACATCTCCCCATTCATCGCTTTAAATAGTTATGTAAGATACGGATGGGGAAGAAGAAAGAATGAAGAATAAACAAGGATAAGATGAAACACCGGAAAATACGTGGTGAGGATGATAAGATGGAAAGAAAAAAGGTAAACATTGCTTCGTCATTCCCTGGCTTGCTTGCGTGCCTGTGTCTGTATTTGTGTTCGTGTGTGTGACTGTATTTATGCTTGGGTGTGCGTGTCTGTGTGTGTGTGCGTGTGTGTGTGTGTGTTTATTATGCAAGATATTATGACTAATGTATATGTAGTGATGTGTTTTTCCCAGTTGCATGATTGAGCAAGAATTTCCCCTCCTCTTCTTCCTCCTCCTCCTCCTCCTCCTCTTCTTCCTCCTCTTCCTCCTTCAGGTATGTGTTGAAGTTATATAAAGGTCATTTTATAGATGCTGTTTATTTATTATGTCTAAAAATATCATAAATGACTTGATTTTTAAAGGTAGTTCCGTGTGTGTGTGTGTGTGTGTGTGTGTTAACGATCAATTAGGTAGTTACAGTATAGTTAGGGGCGTGGTTATGTATGGAGTTGTCAAGCGTTGTTTGTTTGTTTGTTTATTTATTTATTTGTTAGGAATTGTTAGTTCATTCACTAGGCTATCTATGTTTTTGTTATTATTATTATTATTATTATTATTATTATTATTATGATTATTGCTGCTACTATGAAACACAGACACACACACACACACACTCACACACACACATCCACACCCACACACGCAGTTAGCAAAAGAGAGAGACAGGCAGACACACAGATGGGCGGGCGGGCGGCAGCAGTAGCAGTGGCTGTGGGCGGCAACGGAGGTGACATAACATTACTACTACTACTATAACTATAACTACAACTTAATACAACTACTACTACTACTACTACTATTACTTACAGGTACTACTACTACTACTACTACTACTACTACTACTACTACTACTACTACTACTACTACTATAATGGTATGTTATGTTATGTTATATACAGTTATAAGGAGCATTAATTGGTGTTGTGATTGTGTTCTGTGTATTATTTAGGGTTACAGGTTGTAGTTAGGAAATAGTTATGAGTTATGGGCCAAATATCGGTAATTATGAACCAAGTATCGCAGTGGTGCGCGGAATAGCACTATTATGAGCCAAGTAGCGGTGATTATGAGCCAATAATCGCTAGTATGAGGCATTTATCGCAATTATGAGCTGAGTTGTGGTATTATGAGCGGAATAGCGGCAGTTAAGACCCAAGTAACGCTATTATGAGCCAAGTATCGGAGCTATGAGCGGAGTAGCGGCAATTGTGAGCCCAGTAGCACTATTATGAGCGGAATGGCGGCAATTATGAGCGGTGTAAGAGTATTTCAAAGCGGAGTAGCGATATATAAGCGAAATAACAGAATCTAATAGTGAATTAGCAAGATACGAGCGTAATAAGAGTAAGATAGCAAATTCTAAGAGCGAAATAGTGAAATATAAGCGAATTAAGAGTATTTAAAAGCGAAATATAAGCGAAATAACACCATTTCAAACCACAATGAGGGAAGTAGCAGAAGTTATCGTTAATTACCAATAGTTATCATCATCTAATTAGCAGTAGTTATCTTGTAATTAGCGCTTTCTAACTACTTTGGCAAACATGACTCACCCAACGCCACTCTTCCTCTTCCTCCTCCTCCTCCTCCTCCTCCTCCTCCTCTCTCCTCCTTTTCCTCTCGATGACTTGAAGAAATTTGTAAAGTTAGTGGAGGGGCGTTAGAGGGCGTGCATGAGGTTTTTCCCACGCCCTTGCCCACTCCGTTGCTGCCCACTCCACCGCCGCCGCTGCCCACTCCACCACCTTCTCCATCATCAAGTGAGAGTGAGAAAGATTTGGTTTTATCACCCGTGCGACGCCACCAACCTGTGTTTAAGTTAGGAAGGTAGTTATAGTAGTAGTAGTAGTAGTAGTGGTAGTAGTGGTGGTGGTAATGGTTTCCTATATTGTGGGGGTAGGGGGTAGAGGGGAGCAACATCACCTACCTCCCAGATTCGCCGCTGATGACCTAGCTGAAGGTTGAAGGGAGTTGAGGGGGGTGTAAGGACCCACCTCCTCCTCACCCTCTTCCAAGATATCAGGCAGGATCAAGTTCTGCTTCTCCTCCGGCACTCTAGGGGGAGGAGGAAGGAAGGAGAGGAGAGAGGAGGCAGGGAAAGAAGGTAAGAGGAAAGAGAGGTGGTTTGGTAGGAAAGTGTTAAGAGGAGAGATAGAGGGAAGAAGAGAGAGGGAGGAGAAGGGTGGTAGGAGAGGAAGAGAGAGAGGGGAGAAGGAGAGAGGGAAGGAAGGTAGGAGAAGGAGGAAGAAAGGAGAGGAAGGAGGGGAAAAAGAGGAAAATTACATACATTACATATATATATCAAATTTTTTTATCATGAATTAAACATATCATTATTTCCTTATTATCATTATCATCATTATTACTACTCTCTATCTCTCATTACTTTTTTTTATTTCCATTTCATAATCTCTCCTTCCCTCCTTCCCCCCCTCCCCCCTCCCCTCGCCCCCCCTCACATCATATTGGCCACGGATCCTCGGTATGTCCTTTTCTTAAACTCCGCCGAGGCTTCCGTGTAAGGTAGGATAGGACTCTCATCATCGTAAAAGATATCCTTCACGAGCGGCGGAGTCCTTAGAAGCAGGGTGTCCACGATCAGATAGGACACCTGGAGGATGGGTGGGGAAGGAGAGGGTGAAGGGGGGAGAAGGAGAGGTTGGTAGGATGGGAGAGAGGGAGGTTTGAATAAGGATGTGTGTGTGTGGGTTGGTTGTGTGTTTTGGTAGGATGGAAGGAAGGAAGGAAGGATAGGAAAGGCAGGAAGGAAGGAAGGAGAGATAGAATTGTTGATTAAAGAGAGAAAGAGAAAAAATAGTTAAAGTTAGTTCATTATAATATTGTCACTTTTTTTTGTATATATATTTCAAGTTATATTTTGATCACTTTCTAGCATTCATATCTCTCTATCTATCTATCTATCTATCTATCTATCTATCTATCTATTTATCTATCTATCTTTTACCTTCATATGTCGATCGATAATCCAATTTAATTCAAAATCTTCATCATCGTCACCAAACGGATTAATCAATTGCTCTGCCACCTGGAGAGAGAAAATATAACCATCATCATCATCATCATTATTATAGACATACACTATTTTTATCCATTTTTGTCTCTCATCTCCCTATAATTATAAGCATACACTATATCTTTACAAGTTTTAGTCAACCACTAAAACATAATAGTAGTAGTAATAGTAACAGTTATAGACACAGTATAATTATAACATTGGTGGCAGCAGTAGGATTCAGAGCAGTAGTAGTAGTAGTAGCAACAGTAGTAATAACAACAGTAGTAGTAGTAGTAATAGTAACAGTTATAGACACAGTATAATTATAACATTGGTGGCAGCAGTAGGATTCAAAGCAGCAGCAGTAGTAGTAGTAGCAATAGTAATAATAACAACAGTAGTAGTAGTATTAGTAATAATAATTAAGTTATAGTTCTTTCCTTGGAGTTTACCTTCAACAGTCCCATGTAGAAGAAGAACTGTAGAATAGTAAAGAATGGTATGTACAGATCGACTTTCTTCTTGTGGATCATCTTTGAGTCTTCCACAAACTGCCTTCCCACTATGGCAGCGATGAAGAAGGCGTATGTAGCTATGGTCACCACCTGAGGAAGAAAAGGGGTGGGGTTAGGTGAGGTGAAGTGAGATTGTGAGGTGAGGTGAGGTTAGGTTGGGTTGGGTTGGTTTGGGTTTGGTTTGGTTTGGTTTGGTTAGGTTAAGTGAGGTGAGGTTAGGTTAGTTGTGTGTAGTTTCTTCGTCAGTAATAATAATAATGATAATAATGATAATAGTAACAGTACTTATTGCCATTATAATTAAAAGTTTGTTTGTGTGTTTCAATTCAAAACAAAAATAATAATGACTTAGTTTTACGTCTGAGAAAATAATAATAATAATAATAATAATAATCAAGTCATAACTTTAAGTATACAAACCTAAGTGTTAATAAGAAAGTTAGTGAAGAAAACATTAGTGAACTAACTACACAATTAAGGAGGATTGGATTGGATTGGAAGACATTGAAAACAGTGATTGGAAGATTGGAAGTAAAGGATTGGAAGGTGAAGGAAGACAAACAAATCAGAATGAGGAAGAAATTATCATAAAAACGAGGATGAAAATACCACACATACATCTTAGTAGTAGTAGTAGTAGTAGTAGTAGTAGTAGTAGTAGTAGTAGTAGTAGTAGTAGTAGTAGTAGTAGGACTAGTAGTAGCAGTAGTAGTTATAGACACCGTAAAACTATAACATTGGTGGCAGCGGTTGGATTTAGATCAACAGTAGTAGTAGTAGTTAGTAGTAGTAGAAGTAGTAGTAGTAATATCAATAGTTATAGACAGTAAAAACTATAACATTGGTGGCAGCGGTAGGATTCAGAGCAATAGCAGTAGTAGTAGTATTTTTTTTGTAGTAGTAGTAGTAGTAGTAGTAGTAGTAGTAGTAGTAGTAGTAGTAGCAGCTGCCCACCGTACCTGGGAGTGGTTGTGAGGGGGGTTGGGGAGGGTCACCAAGCAAGTTCCACACAATTCATCTTTTTGTGGCACGCAATATCTCCTGCAAACAAAGACAGGAGGGAGTGCATCTGTGGGTGGAGTGGGCGGAGTGGGTGAGTGGGCGGGTGGGTGGGTGGGTGGGTGGGTGGGTTGGCGGAGTGGGTGTAGGATTGGGGTGGGGTGGGGTAAAGGGTGGGGTTAGAGAAAGAGTTATAATATTGAAACAGAAAAAGAAGAGAATGAGGAAGGAAGGAGAAACAAAATATCAAAATCAACCATTGTAAAAATAAAAAATAATAATATTAACTCAAGAAAAAAAGATATAATTACCAACACCTTAACAAAATAATTAGAAACAGGTAATATAGTAGGATAAGATAGGATAGGATAAGCTAGGATAGGATAAAATAGAATAGGATGGGATTAGATCAAACACAGATAGGATACAATAGATTAGACATAGGATTGAATAGGAAGGAAGGAAGGAAGGAGATGGAGGTAAATTAGATCCAGGTGTAGGAAGGAGGGAGGGAGACAGGTGTAAACAAGTAATTAAACCAAACAGGTGTATAAGAGATTAGGAAACGTTAAGTAAGGTAAGGAAAAGTTAGGTTAGGTTAAGTTAAGTTACGTTAGGTTAGGTAAGGCCAGGTAAGGGTAAGGTGGGGTATATGGGTATGGGTATATGGGGGGGTAGGGGCGTGTTGACTCCTACCTGTGTGTATACAAGTGGAATAGATACCCAGTCATAACTCCATAGCAAGCCACATTTCTGTCTGAATTCATTGAACTCCTGCAAAGAAAGATAATAACTACAGAGAGAGAGACAATTAAAGAGAGAGAATTAGAGAGAGAGAGTGAGTGAGTGAGTGAGAGAAAAAAAAAAATGATTGAACTGAACGACAATGGGAAATAAAAGTAAATAGAGAAAGTGAGAGTGAGTGAGTGAGAAAAAAAAATCTGATTGAATTGAACTAAAAATAGGAAAACAAAAAAGTAAATAGAGAAAGAGAGATTATTAAATTTTTGTAAATAGAGATTGTGAGATAGAGAGAGAGAAAAAAACTGAATTGCAATGAAAATAGTAACGAGAGAGAGAGAGAGAGAGAGAGAGAGAGAGAGAGAGAGAGAGAGAGAGAGAGAGAGAGAGAGAGAGAGAGATAGGTTTTTCAAGGTTTTGCTAGTTAGGTAAAGAGGTTTATTATTGTTATTTATTGTTGTTTATTTACAGCACCACCACCACCACCACCACCACCACCACCACCACCACCACCGCCACCACCACCACCACCACCACCACCACCAAGGTATGATTTAAATTGATTTCTAACATTAATTCATTTATATTTAGGAGTGTATGTATATATATAATTTTTTTCAGCCTCGTACCATGATCAAAATTTTCTATATTATTAGACCAAAAGGGGGTATGGAGGGGGAAGGGTGGGTGTGGGGGGGGG
>JAPQNM010001630.1:117500-127500 GCA_029783475.1 Metacarcinus magister | reverse complement strand
GAAGAATATTCGTCGACGTTAAGACTATATGTGTTCCTTGCGGGGTAACGCGTCGTGTGTAGGAGTATACGCGGGTTACTGATAGCTATCATATCCTCTTAATGGAGCTTGACACTGCTATAAAAGTACAGCATTACATTTTTTAATGAAAATAAAGTACTTCCATAGCCATTGGCACCGGTGACAGCAGAGTCAGTAGTGAAGATTTTGATCGGGCAGTCATGACCGAGCAGTGGGAATTGAATTGTTTTCTGCCTCTATGTACGTACAACTGTCATTATGAATATTTGTTCTATGACTAATAATTACTCAGTAAAATGAAACTTAATTTTTATATAAGAACATGACTTTCCTCCTCATTTTCTCGAAAGCTATTAGAGATATTGGAAATATCATTGCAGCATCTGATAGACCTAATTAAAATCTACTACTGTCAATATGAATATTTGTTCTATGACTAATAATTACTCAGTAAAATGAAACTTAATTTTTATATAAGAACATGACTTTCCTCCTCATTTTCCCGAAAGCTATTAGAGATATTGGAAATATCATTGCAGCATCTGATAGACCTAAATAAACTGTACAACTGTCATTATGAATATTTGTTCTATGATTAATAATTACTCAGTAAAATGAAACTTAATTTTTATATAAGAACATGACTTTCCTCCTCATTTTCTCGAAAGCTATTAGAGATATTGGAAATATCACTGCAGCATCTGATAGACCTAATTAAACTGTACAACTGTCATTATGAATATTTGTTCTATGACTAATAATTACTTAGTAAAATGAAACTTAATATTTTTATATAAACAAATTTTTTCCTCATTTTCTCGAAAGCTATTAGAGATATTGGAAATATCACTGTAGCATCTGATAGACCTGATTAAACTGTACAACTGTCATTATGAATATTTGTTCTATGACTAATAATTACGCAGTAAAATGAAACTTAATTTTTATATAAGAACATGACTTTCCTCCTCATTTTCCCGAAAGCTATTAGAGATATTGGAAATATCATTGCAGCATCTGATAGACCTAAATAAACTGTACAACTGTCATTTTGAATATTTGTTCTATGATTAATAATTACTCAGTAAAATGAAACTTAATTTTTATATAAGAACATGACTTTCCTCCTCATTTTCTCGAAAGCTATTAGAGATATTGGAAATATCACTGCAGCATCTGATAGACCTAATTAAACTGTACAACTGTCATTATGAATATTTGTTCTATGACTAATAATTACTTAGTAAAATGAAACTTAATATTTTTATATAAACAACTTTTTTCCTCATTTTCTCGAAAGCTATTAGAGATATTGGAAATATCACTGTAGCATCTGATAGACCTGATTAAACTGTACAACTGTCATTATGAATATTTGTTCTATGACTAATAATTACGCAGTAAAATGAAACTTTATATTTATATAAAAACATGACTTTCCTCCTCATTTTCTCGAAAGCTATTAGAGATATTCGAAATATCATTACAGCATCTGATACACCTAATTAAACTGTACAACTGTCATTATGAATATTTGTTCTATGACTAATAATTACTCAGTAAAATGAAACTTAATATTTTTATATAAACAACTTTTTTCCTCATTTCCTCGAAAGCTATTAGAGATATTGGAAATATTATTGAAGCATCTGATACACCTAATTATACTGTACAACTGTCATTATTAATATTTGTTCTATGACTAATAATTACGCAGTAAAATGAAACTTAATATTTATATAAAAACATGAATTTCCTCCTCATTTTCTCGAAAGCTATTAGAGATATTCGAAATATCATTGCAGCATCTGATAGAACTAATTAAACTGTACAACTCTCATTATGAATATATGTTCTATGACTAATAATTACGCAGTAAAATGAAACTTAATTTTTATATAAAAACATGACTTTCCTCCTCATTTTCTCGAAAGCTATTAGAGATATTTGAAATATTATTGCAGCATCTGATAGACCTAATTATAATCTACTACTGTCATTATGAATATTTTCACTAGTACTAATAAATACTGAATTTTACTTTTTTTTAAATTACTTTCTTCCTCGTTTTCTCGAAAGCTATTAGAGATATTGGAAATATCATTGCATCATCTGATACACCTAATTCAACTGTAAAACTGATATTATGAATATTTGTTCTATGACTAATAATTACGCAGTAAAATAAAACCGTATTTTTATATAAAAACATGACTTTCCTCGTCATTTTCTTGAAATCTATTAGAGATATTGGAAATATAATTGCAGCATCTGATAGACCTAATTAAACTGTACAACTGATATTATGAATATTTGTTCTATGACTAATAATTACGCAGTAAAATGAAACTTAATATTTATTTAAAAACATGACTTTCCTCCTCATTTTCTCGAAAGCTATTAGAGATATTGGAAATATCATTGCAGCATCTGATACACCTAATTAAACTGTAAAACTGAAATTATGAATATTTGTTCTATGACTAATAATTACGCAGTAAAATTAAACTTTATATTTATATAAAAACATGACTTTCCTCCTAATTTTCTCGAAAGCTATTAGAGATATTGGAAATATCATTACAGCATCTGATACACCTAATTAAACTGTACAACTGTCATTATGAATATTTGTTCTATGACTAATAATTACTCAGTAAAATGAAACTTAATATTTTTATATAAACAACTTTTTTCCTCATTTCCTCGAAAGCTATTAGAGATATTAGAAATATTATTGCAGCATCTGATACACCTAATTATACTGTACAACTGTCATTATTAATATTTGTTCTATGACTAATAATTACGCAGTAAAATGAAACTTAATATTTATATAAAAACATGACTTTCCTCCTCATTTTCTCGAAAGCTATTAGAGATATTCGAAATATCATTGCAGCATCTGATACACCTAATTAAACTGTACAACTCTCATTATGAATATATGTTCTATGACTAATAATTACGCAGTAAAATGAAACTTAATTTTTATATAAAAACATGACTTTCCTCCTCATTTTCTCGAAAGCTATTAGAGATATTTGAAATATTATTGCAGCATCTGATAGACCTAATTATAATCTACTACTGTCATTATGAATATTTTCACTAGTACTAATAAATACTGAATTTTACTTTTTTTTAAATTACTTTCTTCCTCGTTTTCTCGAAAGCTATTAGAGATATTGGAAATATCATTGCATCATCTGATACACCTAATTCAACTGTAAAACTGATATTATGAATATTTGTTCTATGACTAATAATTACGCAGTAAAATAAAACCGTATTTTTATATAAAAACATGACTTTCCTCGTCATTTTCTTGAAAGCTATTAGAGATATTGGAAATATAATTGCAGCATCTGATAGACCTAATTAAACTGTACAACTGATATTATGAATATTTGTTCTATGACTAATAATTACGCAGTAAAATGAAACTTAATATTTATTTAAAAACATGACTTTCCTCCTCATTTTCTCGAAAGCTATTAGAGATATTGGAAATATCATTGCAGCATCTCATACACCTAATTAAACTGTAAAACTGAAATTATGAATATTTGTTCCATGACTAATAATTACGCAGTAAAATTAAACTTTATATTTATATAAAAACATGACTTTCCTCCTAATTTTCTCGAAAGCTATTAGAGATATTGGAAATATCATTACAGCATCTGATACACCTAATTAAACTGTACAACTGTCATTATGAATATTTGTTCTATGACTAATAATTACTCAGTAAAATGAAACTTAATATTTTTATATAAACAACTTTTTTCCTCATTTCCTCGAAAGCTATTAGAGATATTAGAAATATTATTGCAGCATCTGATACACCTAATTATACTGTACAACTGTCATTATTAATATTTGTTCTATGACTAATAATTACGCAGTAAAATGAAACTTAATATTTATATAAAAACATGACTTTCCTCCTTATTTTCTCGAAAGCTATTAGAGATATTCGAAATATCATTGCAGCATCTGATACACCTAATTAAACTGTACAACTCTCATTATGAATATATGTTCTATGACTAATAATTACGCAGTAAAATGAAACTTAATTTTTATATAAAAACATGATTTTCCTCCTCATTTTCTCGAAAGCTATTAGAGATATTTGAAATATTATTGCAGCATCTGATAGACCTAATTATAATCTACTACTGTCATTATGAATATTTTCACTAGTACTAATAAATACTGAATTTTACTTTTTTTTAAATTACTTTCTTCCTCGTTTTCTCGAAAGCTATTAGAGATATTGGAAATATCATTGCATCATCTGATACACCTAATTCAACTGTAAAACTGATATTATGAATATTTGTTCTATGACTAATAATTACGCAGTAAAATAAAACCGTATTTTTATATAAAAACATGACTTTCCTCGTCATTTTCTTGAAAGCTATTACAGATATTGGAAATATAATTGCAGCATCTGATAGACCTAATGAAACTATACAACTGATATTATGAATATTTGTTCTATGACTAATAATTACGCAGTAAAATGAAACTTAATATTTATTTAAAAACATGACTTTCCTCCTCATTTTCTCGAAAGCTATTAGAGATATTGGAAATATCATTGCAGCATCTGATACACCTAAATAAACTGTACAACTGTCATTATGAATATTTGTTCTATGATTAATAATTACTCAGTAAAATGAAACATAATTTTTATATAAGAACATGACTTTCCTCCTCATTTTCTCGAAAGCTATTAGAGATATTGGAAATATCACTGCAGCATCTGATAGACCTAATTAAACTGTACAACTGTCATTATGAATATTTGTTCTATGACTAATAATTACTTAGTAAAATGAAACTTAATATTTTTATATAAACAATTTTTTCCTCATTTTCTCGAAAGCTATTAGAGATATTGGAAATATCACTGTAGCATCTGATAGACCTGATTAAACTGTACAACTGTCATTATGAATATTTGTTCTATGACTAATAATTACGCAGTAAAATGAAACTTAATATTTATATAAAAACATGACTTTCCTCCTTATTTTCTCGAAAGCTATTAGAGATATTCGAAATATCATTGCAGCATCTGATACACCTAATTAAACTGTACAACTCTCATTATGAATATATGTTCTATGACTAATAATTACGCAGTAAAATGAAACTTAATTTTTATATAAAAACATGAATTTCCTCCTCATTTTCTCGAAAGCTATTAGAGATATTTGAAATATTATTGCAGCATCTGATAGACCTAATTATAATCTACTACTGTCATTATGAATATTTTCACTAGTACTAATAAATACTGAATTTTACTTTTTTTTAAATTACTTTCTTCCTCGTTTTCTCGAAAGCTATTAGAGATATTGGAAATATCATAGCATCATCTGATACACCTAATTCAACTGTAAAACTGATATTATGAATATTTGTTCTATGACTAATAATTACGCAGTAAAATAAAACCGTATTTTTATATAAAAACATGATTTTCCTCGTCATTTTCTCTAAAGCTATTACAGATATTGGAAATATAATTGCAGCATCTGATAGACCTAATGAAACTATACAACTGATATTATGAATATTTGTTCTATGACTAATAATTACGCAGTAAAATGAAACTTAATATTTATTTAAAAACATGACTTTCCTCCTCATTTTCTCGAAAGCTATTAGAGATATTGGAAATATCATTGCAGCATCTGATACACCTAAATAAACTGTACAACTGTCATTATGAATATTTGTTCTATGATTAATAATTACTCAGTAAAATGAAACTTAATTTTTATATAAGAACATGACTTTCCTCCTCATTTTCTCGAAAGCTATTAGAGATATTGGAAATATCACTGCAGCATCTGATAGACCTAATTAAACTGTACAACTGTCATTATGAATATTTGTTCTATGACTAATAATTACTTAGTAAAATGAAACTTATTATTTTTATATAAACAACTTTTTTCCTCATTTTCTCGAAAGCTATTAGAGATATTGGAAATATCACTGTAGCATCTGATAAACCTGATTAAACTGTACAACTGTCATTATGAATATTTGTTCTATGACTAATAATTACGCAGTAAAATGAAACTTAATTTTTATATAAGAACATGACTTTCCTCCTCATTTTCCCGAAAGCTATTAGAGATATTGGAAATATCATTACAGCATCTGATACACCTAATTAAACTGTACAACTGTCATTATGAATATTTGTTCTATGACTAATAATTACTCAGTAAAATGAAACTTAATATTTTTATATAAACAACTTTTTTCCTCATTTCCTCGAAAGCTATTAGAGATATTAGAAATATTATTGCAGCATCTGATACACCTAATTATACTGTACAACTGTCATTATTAATATTTGTTCTATGACTAATAATTACGCAGTAAAATGAAACTTAATATTTATATAAAAACATGACTTTCCTCCTTATTTTCTCGAAAGCTATTAGAGATATTCGAAATATCATTGCAGCATCTGATACACCTAATTAAACTGTACAACTCTCATTATGAATATATGTTCTATGACTAATAATTACGCAGTAAAATGAAACTTAATTTTTATATAAAAACATGATTTTCCTCCTCATTTTCTCGAAAGCTATTAGAGATATTTGAAATATTATTGCAGCATCTGATAGACCTAATTATAATCTACTACTGTCATTATGAATATTTTCACTAGTACTAATAAATACTGAATTTTACTTTTTTAAAAATTACTTTCTTCCTCGTTTTCTCGAAAGCTATTAGAGATATTGGAAATATCATTGCATCATCTGATACACCTAATTCAACTGTAAAACTGATATTATTAATATTTGTTCTATGACTAATAATTACGCAGTAAAATAAAACCGTATTTTTATATAAAAACATGACTTTCCTCGTCATTTTCTTGAAAGCTATTACAGATATTGGAAATATAATTGCAGCATCTGATAGACCTAATGAAACTATACAACTGATATTATGAATATTTGTTCTATGACTAATAATTACGCAGTAAAATGAAACTTAATATTTATTTAAAAACATGACTTTCCTCCTCATTTTCTCGAAAGCTATTAGAGATATTGGAAATATCATTGCAGCATCTGATACACCTAAATAAACTGTACAACTGTCATTATGAATATTTGTTCTATGATTAATAATTACTCAGTAAAATGAAACTTAATTTTTATATAAGAACATGACTTTCCTCCTCATTTTCTCGAAAGCTATTAGAGATATTGGAAATATCACTGCAGCATCTGATAGACCTAATTAAACTGTACAACTGTCATTATGAATATTTGTTCTATGACTAATAATTACTTAGTAAAATGAAACTTAATATTTTTATATAAACAACTTTTTTCCTCATTTTCTCGAAAGCTATTAGAGATATTGGAAATATCACTGTAGCATCTGATAGACCTGATTAAACTGTACAACTGTCATTATGAATATTTGTTCTATGACTAATAATTACGCAGTAAAATGAAACTTAATTTTTATATAAGAACATGACTTTCCTCCTCATTTTCCCGAAAGCTATTAGAGATATTGGAAATATCATTGCAGCATCTGATAGACCTAAATAAACTGTACAACTGTCATTATGAATATTTGTTCTATGATTAATAATTACTCAGTAAAATGAAACTTAATTTTTATATAAGAACATGACTTTCCTCCTCATTTTCTCGAAAGCTATTAGAGATATTGGAAATATCACTGCAGCATCTGATAGACCTAATTAAACTGTACAACTGTCATTATGAATATTTGTTCTATGACTAATAATTACTTAGTAAAATGAAACTTAATATTTTTATATAAACAACTTTTTTCCTCATTTTCTCGAAAGCTATTAGAGATATTGGAAATATCACTGTAGCATCTGATAGACCTGATTAAACTGTACAACTGTCATTATGAATATTTGTTCTATGACTAATAATTACGCAGTAAAATGAAACTTTATATTTATATAAAAACATGACTTTCCTCCTCATTTTCTCGAAAGCTATTAGAGATATTCGAAATATCATTACAGCACCTGATACACCTAATTAAACTGTACAACTGTCATTATGAATATTTGTTCTATGACTAATAATTACTTAGTAAAATGAAACTTAATATTTTTATATAAACAACTTTTTTCCTCATTTTCTCGAAAGCTATTAGAGATATTGGAAATATCACTGTAGCATCTGATAGACCTGATTAAACTGTACAACTGTCATTATGAATATTTGTTCTATGACTAATAATTACGCAGTAAAATGAAACTTTATATTTATATAAAAACATGACTTTCCTCCTCATTTTCTCGAAAGCTATTAGAGATATTCGAAATATCATTACAGCATCTGATACACCTAATTAAACTGTACAACTGTCATTATGAATATTTGTTCTATGACTAATAATTACTCAGTAAAATGAAACTTAATATTTTTATATAAACAAATTTTTTCCTCATTTCCTCGAAAGCTATTAGAAATATTGGAAATATTATTGCAGCATCTGATACACCTAATTATACTGTACAACTGTCATTATTAATATTTGTTCTATGACTAATAATTACGCAGTAAAATGAAACTTAATATTTATATAAAAACATGAATTTCCTCCTCATTTTCTCGAAAGCTATTAGAGATATTCGAAATATCATTGCAGCATCTGATAGAACTAATTAAACTGTACAACTCTCATTATGAATATATGTTCTATGACTAATAATTACGCAGTAAAATGAAACTTAATTTTTATATAAAAACATGACTTTCCTCCTCATTTTCTCGAAAGCTATTAGAGATATTTGAAATATTATTGCAGCATCTGATAGACCTAATTATAATCTACTACTGTCATTATGAATATTTTCACTAGTACTAATAAATACTGAATTTTACTTTTTTAAAAATTACTTTCTTCCTCGTTTTCTCGAAAGCTATTAGAGATATTGGAAATATCATTGCATCATCTGATACACCTAATTCAACTGTAAAACTGATATTATGAATATTTGTTCTATGACTAATAATTACGCAGTAAAATAAAACCGTATTTTTATATAAAAACATGACTTTCCTCGTCATTTTCTTGAAATCTATTAGAGATATTGGAAATATAATTGCAGCATCTGATAGACCTAATTAAACTGTACAACTGATATTATGAATATTTGTTCTATGACTAATAATTACGCAGTAAAATGAAACTTAATATTTATTTAAAAACATGACTTTCCTCCTCATTTTCTCGAAAGCTATTAGAGATATTGGAAATATCATTGCAGCATCTGATACACCTAATTAAACTGTAAAACTGAAATTATGAATATTTGTTCTATGACTAATAATTACGCAGTAAAATTAAACTTTATATTTATATAAAAACATGACTTTCCTCCTAATTTTCTCGAAAGCTATTAGAGATATTGGAAATATCATTACAGCATCTGATACACCTAATTAAACTGTACAACTGTCATTATGAATATTTGTTCTATGACTAATAATTACTCAGTAAAATGAAACTTAATATTTTTATATAAACAACTTTTTTCCTCATTTCCTCGAAAGCTATTAGAGATATTAGAAATATTATTGCAGCATCTGATACACCTAATTATACTGTACAACTGTCATTATTAATATTTGTTCTATGACTAATAATTACGCAGTAAAATGAAACTTAATATTTATATAAAAACATGACTTTCCTCCTCATTTTCTCGAAAGCTATTAGAGATATTCGAAATATCATTGCAGCATCTGATACACCTAATTAAACTGTACAACTCTCATTATGAATATATGTTCTATGACTAATAATTACGCAGTAAAATGAAACTTAATTTTTATATAAAAACATGACTTTCCTCCTCATTTTCTCGAAAGCTATTAGAGATATTTGAAATATTATTGCAGCATCTGATAGA
>JAPQNM010001630.1:107500-110000 GCA_029783475.1 Metacarcinus magister | reverse complement strand
CTGCTGTGGGGTTACTCTGCAGGAGGTCATTTAGGTTAGGTTAGGTTCCAAGGCTCCAGCAATGTGTGGGGGTGCGGTGGGCGGCTGGTTCTTAGGGCGTGGTGTCGAGGAAGAGATGAGAGGTGAAGCGATCTTTTCAAAACCCAAACTGCCTCGGGGACTGTAAGTGGTGATCCTCTCTCTCTCTCTCTCTCTCTCTCTCTCTCTCTCTCTCTCTCTCTCTCTCTCTCTCTCTCTCTCTCTCTCTCTCTCTCTCTCTCTCTCTCTCTCTCTCTCTCTCTCTCTCTCTCTCTCTCTCTCTCACTAATAGATAATAAAACAATATATACATTTTATATAAATATATATTTCAAGACAGTAGAAGAACAGACAGACAGATAAAGGAATCCCGGCGTGGGCGTGGTTGTGGGCGTGGGCGTGGTCATCACCCAGCACGCCCTCTACCCCTGGCGTGTGGGCGGGGCACTAGGGCGTGGCATGGGCATGTGCGTGGGCGTAGGCGCGACCCTATAAACACCTTGGGCTATTCTTGGGCTGGAATCCATACCATAAGGCGTTTTGGGCTAGATCTCGTACCCTTGGGCTACTTTTTGGGCTATGGCGTGCATCTTGAGCTGTTATTGGTTTAGTATTTGACGATATAGCCGTGCTGCTCTACAGGCACGACCTTGACCTCAGTACGAACACCAGTAGCGACCCTGTACGGTGAAGGCTGCACGAGAGGCCCTGTGGAGTACGTGAGAGGGTGGGCGAAGGGTACGCCAGGGTGGGCATACGTTAGGGGTGTGCCAGCAGGGTGGGCGTACGTGAGGGGGTGGGCAGGGTACGTGTAGACAGCGGAGCTCTGCACGTATGTAAGGGCCAAGGCAAGCACGACCTGAGGAAGAGACGAGATAGTTAGGTTAGGTTAGGTTAGGTTAGGTAAGGTTAGGTAAGGTTAGGTAGGTTAGGTTAGGTTAGGTTAGGTTAGGTTAGGTTAGGTAAGGTAGTAGTAGTAGTAGTAATAGTAGTCTCTTTCTACTACTACTACTACTACTACTACTACTACTATTACAACTATTACAATACTACTACTACTACTACTACTACTACTACGTACCAGCTTAATCATCATGGTGGTGGTGGTGGTGGTGGTGGTGGTAGAAACAGAAGAAGGAATGATGGTGGTGATGGTGGTTGTCTCTGTATATATAGTGCAGGACTCCACCCAAACCAACCTTCAAAAAACTAGCCCCACCCTCTCTCTCTCTCTCTCTCTCTCTCTCTCTCTCTCTCTCTCTCTCTCTCTCTCTCTCTCTCTCTCTCTCTCTCTCTCTCTCTCTCTCTCTCTCTCTCTCTCTCTCTCTCTCTCTCTCTTTTTATTTTGTGTACTCACGTTGCCAAGGAAAGTTCAAGTCAAAGAGAGAAAGAGAGAGAGAGAGAGAGAGAGAGAGAGAGAGAGAGAGAGAGAGAGAGAGAGAGAGAGAGAGAGAGAGAGAGGGAAAGGGGGGTAAGGGGAGGGTGTGGTCTGGTTATTGAAGGTTAAATCATCTTCCTCCTCTTCATCCTCCTCTTCTTCTTATCCTCTTCTTCTTCCTCCTCCTCCTCCTCCTCCTCTCCTCCTCCTTTCCTTTGACCTGAAAAAGATTTGCTACTGAATCGTAAAGACATTTTGAAAAGGCTAGTTAGTACTCTCTCTCTCTCTCTCTCTCTCTCTCTCTCTCTCTCTCTCTCTCTCTCTCTCTCTCTCTCTCTCTCTCTCTCTCTCTCTCTCTCTCTCTCTCTCTCGTACCTGTAACCACAAGATGTAGAGAGAGAGAGAGAGAGAGTCTTATACATTTTACTGTTATGTTGAACTATTTTTGTTTATTTATTGAAGCAAGATTAATAATATAAATAACTGTTATTTTTCTTTCTTTATTGTTGAGAAGAAAAATGTTTGGTAGAATTTGATGTTGTTGTTATTATTATTATTATTATTATTATTATTATTATTATTACTACTACTAATTAATTTTCCTTATGAGAGAGAGAGAGAGAGAGAGAGAGAGAGAGAGAGAGAGAGAGAGAGAGAGAGAGAGAGAGAGAGAGAGAGAGAGAGAGAGAGAGAGAGAGAGAGAGAGAATATAAAAGCAAAAGTTATCTAACAACCAAATTCTCTCTCTCCTCTCTCCTTCTCTCCTTCCCTCCTTCCTTCCTCCCTTTGTACATAGATACCAAAAAAAACTTGAATTGGCGTCTTTACTCTCTCTCTCTCTCTCTCTCTCTCTCTCTCTCTCTCTCTCTCTCTCTCTCTCTCTCTCTCTCTCTCTCTCTCTCTCTCTCTCTCTCTCTCTCTCTCTTTCTCTATCTTTCTCTATATATCTATCTATCTGATTTCTCTCATATTTTTCCTCATGAGAGAGAGAGAGAGAGAGAGAGAGAGAGAGAGAGAGAGAGAGAGAGAGAGAGAGAGAGAGAGAGAGGAGAGAGAGAGAGAGAGAACTGGACCTTGCAGAACAACTAGAATGACCTTGAAGAT
>JAPQNM010001630.1:87500-102500 GCA_029783475.1 Metacarcinus magister | reverse complement strand
TCTCTCTCTCAGGTAAACTTATTGATGGTGTTGAGTTTCATCACCTTCTGGACTCCCTACGCCCTCACCTCAGTCGTGTCTATATTCAGAGACGATCTAGGTGTGTTCTGGTAAGTAGTAGTAGTAGTAGTAGTAGTAGTAGTAGTAGTGGTAGTGGTGGTGGTGGTGGTGGTGGTAGTATCTGTCTTTCTATCATGACAAAACATATATATATATATATACTCATTATTTTTTTTATTTATATATTTGTTTCTCTCTCTCTCTCCCTTTTTCTCTCTCTCTTTACTACTCCTCTCTCTCTGTTCCAAACACACACACACACACACACACACACAAACTTTCTCTCCCATTATTACTTCTATATCTTTTTCTCTCAAACACACACACACACATATATCTTTTTTTCCTCCCTTTCCTTCCTACTACTACTACTATTTATCTCTCTCTCTCTCTCTCTCTCTCTCTCTCTCTCTCTCTCTCTCTCTCTCTCTCTCTTTCAATCTACCTCCACACACACACACCTTACCCTTACCCTTACCCTCCCTCTCTCTCTCTCTCTCTCCCACCCTTTCTCCTTCTCTCTTTCCCTGCTCCCTCTGTCTCTCCCTTCCTCTCTTAACCCACACACACACCTTACCCTCTCTCCCTGTCTCCCACCCTTTCTCCCTCTATCTCCTCCTCCCCCCCCCCTTTCTCTCTCTCCCCAAACTATCTCCCCCTCCCCCAGGTACGTCTTCCCAACTGTGTTCGCCAAGACATCCTGCATGATGAATCCTCTGATCTACGGTTTGAGTCACAAGTTGCTGTATAGAGAGTTTAAGGTTCTGCTCGCTCCCTGCTGCTGTTTCTGCTGCTGCTGCTTCAGGCCGGGGCGTGGTGGCTCCCTCACAGACCTGCAGGAGGGAAGGAGGTGAGTAGGAGCTGGTGGAGGAGGAGGAGGAGGAGGAGGAGTAAGAGTAGCAGTGTGTGTGTGTCTGATGGCCTATATATGTCACTTTTCATTCTATTATATCGTTATTCAATTGTCTCTCCCTCCTCCTCTCTCTCTCTCTCTCTCTCTCTCTCTCTCTCTCTCTCTCTCTCTCTCTCTCTCTCTCTCTCTCTCTCTCTCTCTCTCTCATTTGCATTTCACTTGTAATATAATAATCCAATTTGGTTTCTCTCTCTCTCCTTCTTTCCCTCTTCTTTCTATTTCCTTTCCTTCTTCCTTCCTCTCTATTACTCTCCCTTCCTTCTTCCCTTTCCTCCCTCTTCTCTTACCTCTCTTCCCCTAAATATACCTCCTCTTCTCTCTCCCTTCTATCTTCCCCTCTTCTTCCTCCTCTCTTCTTCCTTCCCCTCCCTACCCTTCTCTTTCTTCCTTCCTTCCCTCCCTACCCTTCTCTCTTCTCTCCTCCTTCCTCCCATTCCTAACTTTCCTCTCTTCTCCTCTTTCTTTCCTCCTATCTTCCCTTCTTCTCTCCCTATCTTCTCCCTTTCTCTCCCCTACCCAAACAGGAGACAAGCCGAGGGGACGTACGACAAGGAAGGGATCTACCTTGGCAAAGTGCGTGTGGGTGTGTGTACGTGCAACGGGTGTGTCATGAGCCGAAGGGAGGTGAGTGTGTGTACGTGTGTGTGTGTGTGTGTGTGTGTGTACGCCTGTGTGTGTGTGTGTGTGTGTGTTGTTATAGAAGTTTTGTTTTGATTTTTTTTTTAAGATTGCTATCCAGTAAAATTATTCTGAAATTTAGTGAGTTTTCAGAATTATTAAGATTATGGATAAAATTTTTGGAATGAGTTAACTATAAAATAATAATAATAATAAATAAATAAATAAATAAAACGGCCAATTATCTATAAAATCTAAATAGTTATGTATAAAAATGAAAAATTAATACATAGAACTAACCTAACTAAACTTAACTTAACATAAACCTAACTTAACCTAACCCACTAAATTATCTCTTAACTAAAAATCAAAATTTACCCATAATATAATCTTAGAAAATCAAAACTAACTCTCTCTCTCTCTCTCTCTCCTCAGATGACAATATTAGCCCAGCTTCACAAGTCCACTAACACCACCACCACCACCACCACCTTCAACTACAAGAATGGTGGAAGTAACCTAACTAACGACACCTGCTCAATTGCCCTAGTGGAGGAATGCCACACTACTACTACTACTACTACTACACCTGCTACTACTACTACTACTATTGCTATTACTACTGCTACTCCCACTACTACTACTACTACTACTACTACTACTCAAGGTAAGGAGATAACGGAGGTCTTAGATGGCTCCTCGATGAACGCACACACACACACACACACACACACACACACACACACACACACACACACACACACACACACACACACACACACACACCTACAGCATGTCAACACACTTTACCTAACCTTACATAACCTAAGCTAACTTTACTTTACCTAACCTAACCTAACCTAGTCTAACCTAACCTAACATTTTTCCGCAGCCCTAACAGAACAAATGAAGAATTCAACGCCTACTCCCACAGCCGCCACAGCCACAGAAGGAAGGGACAACACACCCATTCCCACAGACAACTGCACAGCCTACACCCCGCCCACACCACAGGAGGAAACAGCCATAACAGCCACAGAGGAAGGAAATACAGTCACAGAAGAGGGAAAAACAGACATAGGAGGAGAAAAAACAGCCACAGACACGACAGAAAAGATTACTGATTCTCTAACAGTCACAGAAGAGGGAGAAACAGCCATAGAAGTAGAAAAAACAGTCACAGACAACGTTATGGATAGTCTAACAGACATAGAAGATGGAATAACAGTCACAGATACCACAGAAAGAGACATAGACACAGTTGATTAAAAGGAGGAATAATAGGAATAGGAAGGAAGGAAATAGTAATAGTAGTAGTTGTTATTCTCTCTCTCTCTCTCTCTCTCTCTCTCTCTCTCTCACAGCCACAGACCCACAGGATGTCCCCCACAGGATGTTTACGGAACCACAGTCAAGACTCCACACAGCCTCACACAGACAAACGAACACACACACTCACACACATTCTCTCTCTCTCTCTCTCTCTCTCTCTCTCTCTCTCTCTCTCTCTCTCTCTCTCTCTCTCTCTCTCTCTAAATCAAGCGATATTAATAGGTCTATGTATGTATGTATGTGTGTATCTATGTATGTAGTTAGATATAAATAGAATGTCAACCTTACTACTACTACTACTACTACTACTACTACTACTACTACTACTACTACTACTACTACTGCTGCTGCTGCTGCTGCTGCTACTAAATGGGGCCAAAGAAATACTATTATAAGTATTAGATATTGACAGTACAAACACTATTACTATTACTATTATTATTATTATTATTATCTTTTTCTCTTTCCTTCTAAGTGCCTTTCGTAATTCCTATCTTCACTATTTCTTTCTTTCTTCCTTTTTCTCTTTCTTTCTATCTCCCTATTTTCTCTCTCCCTATTATTATTATTATTTGTTTAGGCCCAAAAGATATGAATTTATATTATATTATATCATATCATTCATTAATACTAAACTTGTATAAATATATATGTATAATTAACTCTAATATATATTGTCTGTTAATATACACATACATAAATATACTTCCTAATCAACCCGTACATACTGATTAGGTTAGGTTAGGTTAGGGAAATATGGAAAGAAATGTATGTACGTATAAATAATGTATGTGTATTAGTATTGATTTTATGTATGTATGTATGTGTGTGTGTATGTATATTTGTGTGTGTATTGTATATTTAGGTGGTGTACGTAGCTGCGTGTATGTATGTATGTGTATGTGTGTATATTATCAAGTGTATGTATGTATGTATGTGTGTGTGTGTGTATTTTTAAGCTGTAGAACCTATGTACGTATGTGTGTGTGTGTGTGTGTACTGAGCCATCAAAGTGTGTTACGTACATAATATAAATCATACGTACATGCGTGTACGTATATATGTATGTGTATGTGTAAAAATATACGTGTTTAAAATTACACAATAAAATAAGTGAAATATTATTATTGTTATTTATGTTGTGTTGAAGGAAGGAAGGAAGGAAGGAAGGAAGGGAAGGGAAGGGAAAGAAAGAAGGAAAGAAGGAAGGAAGGAAGGAAGGATGGAAGGATGGAAGGAAGGAAGGATGAAAGGATGGAAGGAAGGAAGGAAGGAAGGAAGGAAGGAAGGAAGGAAGGAAGGATGGAAGGAAGGAAGGAAAGAAGGAAGAATCACAATCATTCTATATTGTAATTAAATGTTAAATTAAGAGTTTCATTTACAATACAAAATAAATAAATAAATAGATTAATAATAAAAAATTAATAATAAGAAATATATAAGAAAAATCAACACAAACTAACCTAGCCAGGCGTCCAAAATATACTTGCCCGGGTCTCAAGAAGTCAATATTTAAAAGGTAGACGGATTTTAAGGTTCATATTGCCTTGAAATATTATAATCTTACCCAACATTACCAAACTACCAGACAATATCAACAAAAACTGAGCCTACCGTCATGTGTGTGTTAAATTAATCCATAACTTGAGTATATAATAATAATAATAATAATAACAATAATATTACACCTTATATAAGATAATAATCCTATATTAGACATTGACATCTTGAGACCCGGGCCAGTATGTATATTTCGGAGGCCCGCCCTTACCCTAACCTACACACACACACACACACACACACACACACACACACACACACACACACACACTCACCTCAACGCCCCCCAATGAAATGCCAATCAGACAGTTCCAAGGGCTTCCAATCCTGACTGCCCCCTTCCTCCCCTCCTTCCCTCGGGGCGTCGGGGGTGTGGGCGGGCCTGTACCCCACCCACCTCTCCTGCCGCCTCCTCTCGTATGCCCTTCTGGTAGTAGTAGCAGCTCTGGGGTTATAGCTGTAGTGGGGGTGCTGGGTTCGATGTTCTTGTTGTAGGTTCTGTGCAGCTAACTCCCATTTCTGTTTCTGTGGGGTGAGGTTAGGTTAGTAGGAGTAGGAGGAGTAGGAGTAGGAGTAGTAGTAGGAGTAGGAGTAGTAGTAGTAGTAGTAGTAGTAGTAGTAGTAGGAGTAATAGTAGTAGTAGTAGTAGTAAGAGGGTGAAATAGAAGGAAAAAACAAGAAAATATAAGAAAAACTGAATAAGAGAAAAAATATATATAGTATAGCAAATTAAAAAACATACATACACACACACACACACACACACATACTCTCCTCCCCCCCTCACACACACACATACATACACACACACACCCTCCCCCTCTCACCTCACAGCTGGGCAGGTCCTTCCACAGCCCCGCCACACGTTGAGTCAGTGTGGTGTATTTCTCTAGGGGTGTCCGCGCCCTCTCCCGCTGGATGGCATCACGGAAGAACAGCAGATACTTGTTCATGGGCCGCTTCACCTATGGGGGGGCGGGGGCGTTATGGGGGGCGTTATGGGGAGAAATTGTGATGGGGGAAAAAGGTTGAAGAGTAGAGGAAATAATATTGATGGGGAGTGTTGTGAGAGGAAATTATATGAGGCTATGGGAGGAAATTTTAAAAGTACGAGGAAATAATGGGATGAGTAAAGGGAAATAATTGCGAAGATGGGAATATAAGAGAGGGAAATAATGAAGGGAAATTATAGTGAAGGGAAACTCTATAAGAAGAAAGGGAATGAATGGGAAAAAAGGTAGTAGTAAGGAAATAAATAATGAGAAAATACATGTATATATATATAAAAAATAATATATACAGTGCTCGTCATAAACATTGAAGAATAAAAACACACGCGCTTTCCCTGGCAGGTATCAGGTGCTTTAAATTACATTATTACACATCTAGCATCTCAGCCTGGGTATCATGCAACTTCCAAAGGCGGGAAGAAGTGATAGGCGCCTGTCAATCACTCTGACTGGCCGGCGCTATGTTGCTATCCTCCCGCGCCACCCCCACAGAATGGCTTGTAGTTAGACTCCTGTTGAGCTGTTTTCCTGGACAATGGTGCACTACTAGATCTTGTCACGGGATAACATCATAGCCATCTCAGCTCTCCACAAGGCTGTACACTCCACACGGGCTATCTCTAACCAGATGGGTGTTAGCTGGCAATGACCCGTGGAGCGTATGGGTGAACTCGGCGGCAACATAATGCCCGCCAAGAAGAAACCACCAGGAAACACCCACAAAACCTTCCATGTGAACCCTGAGAGTGGCACACCTTGAAGTCGAACGCAATCCACGACTATCAGCCAGGAAAATCAGAGAAGACAGTTTGGGGATTGGTGAGTAATGTGTCTGTGAGGACATTATCGCGACTCGGCGTGGGAGAGCGGTGCGACAATGTTTATGACGAGCACTGTATATATACTTGAAAACAGAATGAAAAAAAATATTGACCCGAAAAAAGTTGAGAAATTGAAATAAAAAAATATTAGAAAATAAAAAATTGATATACTAAGAAAAAAACTAATTATAATAAAAAACAAACACAAACACACACCTGATTTTGTGGTCTCAGAATCCTTCCTTCGTATCTATTAGGGGGCGGAGGGGGGGCGGGGGGGGAGGCAGAAGGAGGAGGAGGAGAAGGAGGAGGAGGAGGAAGATGACGACGACGAAGAAGAGGAGGAGGAGGAGGAGGAGGTTGTGTAGAGGAAGAGGAAGAATGAAATCTCTCCTCCTCCTCCTTTTCCTCTTCTTCCTCCTCCTCCTCCTCCTCCTCCTCCTCCTCTTCTTCTTCCTCTTCTCTGAGCTTTTTTGAAATTCCATTTAACCAACGAACTGAAAAAAAAAAATATTAGTTAAATAAATAAAAAAAAATTTATTTATTCATATATTTATTTAACTTTTCAAAAAAAAAATAAAGAATGTGGGTTTAATTTTAATATTTTTTTTGTCTATAAATGAATAATTAGAAAAAAAATGAGAGAGAGAGAGAGAGAGAGAGAGAGAGAGAGAGAGAGAGAGAGAGAGAGAGAGAGAGAGAGAGAGAGAATCATGAAACAAAATATAATAATAATAATAATAATAATAACAATGAGGGAGGGGAAGGGGGGGGGAGGGGGAGGAAGGGGGGGCGGGGGAAGGGGAGGAGGAGGGAAAGAAAAAAACAAACACAAAACTTACCAATACAATGCAGAATTTCAATCAATCTTTTAATGGGGGGTCAAGTGAAAAGATCTATAAATGCCAAGAAAACACTTTATTATATTATATCATTTATTGTTATTATTATTTTCTTTCTTTCTTTAACATCAATAAATATATAGAAGCAATATATATGTGTGTGTGTGTGTGTGTGTGTGTGTGTGTGTGTGTGTGTAGATATCTATGTGCGCGTATGTATGTACGTAATGTATATAATTCACTATTCAAAGCTTGTAGGGAGTTATACATAAATATTTCCATGTAAACTCGTGTGTGCGTATGCGTATGTGTGTGTGTGTAGATATATATATGTGCGCGTATGTACGTAATATAATTCACTACTCAAAGTTTGTAGGAAATTACACATACATAAAAATTTCCATGTAAACTCGTGTGCGCGCGTATGTGTGCGTACATGTGTCTGTATGTGTGTGCGTTAATACTGGCCTAGGAAGTGGTAGCCGTAATAGCTGCCGGGGAAGCCATAGGGTGCGTAGTTATACTCAGCTGGGCGCGGCGGGGCCACCTCACCCATCCTGTTCTGAGGGTCATAGGAGTAAGGGAGCGGGTCTTCAGACTTATACGGGGCAAGTGGGGCATCAGGGGGCTTAGCGGGGCCTACCTCCACGCCCCGGCCCGCTAACACCGCCGCGGGGTGACCTAAGGGACTAGAGGTCATGACGGAGAGGTCGCCTGGCCCCGCTTCGCCCCGGGAAAGGTCACGGGTCAGGTCGCGTGAGAGGTTATAGGCAGCTGTTAGGTTGGCCCCGATTGGGTTTACCATTTGGGGCGGTTTGCCTACCCCGCCCCCGGATAGGTGGAGCATAGCTGGGTCTACGGGGTCAGCGGGGGACTCACAGGGGTCAAGGGTTTGCCGGGCAGGGCCAAGGTCATCCTCCGGGTCGGGTCGGGGCTGGGCAGGGCCTCCACATGATCCCTCCGCCTCCCCCTCCTCTACGAACGCTCCGGGGGGTTGCGGGGCGCGTCTATCCGTCTGTACGTCTTCATCCGTGTCGTTGTGTACGTTGACATGTGCGTGTACGTGTGTGTGCGTTTGCGGGGCCATGGGCGGCGGCGGGGCACGTCCAGGCCTAGAAAATTTGAGGTTGTGATTGGCTTTAAATGTCGCCAGCCAGCCGTTAGATGCTTTAAAGTCATTATACCCTAATTGAGGCGCTAATTGCAGTGCTTTTGCCCTTAACATACCCGCGGTGACCCTGGCCCCGCACCCTACCCCCCCTACCACACCCCCTACCGCATGCCGATACCACTGGATAAGATGCTGGTTTAATCTCGCGTAGCCGCCCTTACGCCGCCGCCGCTGTGCTGTTAACCGCTCGCCTCGGACTAAGGAGTCTCTATATGCTTGTAACACTTCTTCCCGCCGCCGGATAATACCGCTAACTTGCGTCTTTCCCGTTCCGTACAAGTTAGCAATCTGACGCTGACTTTTACCTTCTAGAAACGCCTCCACGACCTTGACTTTCTGCTCTAGAGTCAGGGTTGTGCGGCGTTGTTTAGCGCGGGGGAGCACCGGGGGGAGGGAGAAGAGCGCTAAGGGTGAGACCGCTGGGAAGGCTACACCATCATTATCATTATCATTATCGTCGTCGTTATCATTGTCGTCGAGTGTGTTGTTTTGGTTGAGTGGACAGATTATCGGGGGTATGGTGTTGGGGGTGTGGTGGTGGTGGTGTTGGGGGGGGTGAGGAGGGTGTTGGGGGTGGTGTTGGGGGTCTAAATGGGGTTGGGGTTGGTATTGTTGAGGCTGGAATTGAGTCAGCTGTTGTGTATCCTGTACTTGTTGCTGTTGCTGTTGTTGCTGCTGCTGCTGCTGCTGCTGTTGTTGTAGTGGTATTAACTGGTGTTGTATCTGCTGCTGTTGTTGTTGGCAGTACTGGTGGTGTTGACAGTGGTGTAGGGGGGGTAAGGGGGTGTGTTCTGGGGGCTGACATAACCCTACCCCAGCCTGCATAGTACCGGGGGGTGAATGCATAGCGACCCCAGGCCCGGAAATGCCTTGAGGGGGCTCTGGGGGCGGGCTAGCGCTATTTTGGGGGAGAGCGACCCCTCCACGCCTCCTTAGCACTCTAGTGGGGGGGTCCTGGGGGGGTGAGGGGCGTGGGGGGGGTGGGGGGGCGCCTCTCCCTAGCTAAATACCTCCTCCGCCCATCATCTCCCCGCCGGCCTCGTAACCGCCTCCGTGCTCTCCTCAGTGCTGCGACGGCGGGGGGGGAGGGTGAAGGGGGGGGGAGGAGGGGTCGTGGGCGTGGTCGTGGGCGTGGGCGTGGGCGTGGGGCGGGGGTGGTCTTGGTGCCCCGTGCAGTGTGGTGCCCCGTGGTGAGGGTGATGGTGAGTGGTCCGGCCTGGCTTGGGAGTTCGACACTGGGCTCCACCCTCGGCCCCGCCCCTGTTTTTGGGGAGGATGGGTCAGGGCGGGGCCGGGGGGCATATCTCCTCCATACCCCGCCCCTTACGTACACACACACACGCACACAGAGACACAGACACAGACACACGCACACACATATAAGCAAACAGTCTATCAATACATAAACTTATATACAGAAATACACTTATATCTATACACCGCCCCTTACGTACATACATACACACATATATACGTACACAGACACACTAATACACACACACACACACACACTCAAAAAAATATGCACTCCGCTCCTATACGCACACACATAC
This sequence comes from Metacarcinus magister, assembly GCA_029783475.1. Lineage (NCBI taxonomy): Eukaryota > Metazoa > Arthropoda > Malacostraca > Decapoda > Cancridae > Metacarcinus > Metacarcinus magister. The sequence continues at coordinate 92,620 of JAPQNM010001630.1, read as the reverse complement.
ACATATACACAATTCACCCACTCTTTCCTTCCCCCAAAACACACTCAAATCCCCACACACACACACACACTAACATACACACACACACACACACACAGTCACACTAAAATACATACACACACACACACACAAACCCCGATAAAAAAAACATATACACACAATATTAACATACGCACACACCATCAACACACACACACACACACACACTCACCCGTGGATGCAGCAGCGGCGGGTGAGATGGCTGTAAGGGTGAGTGTCCGGGGCTGGGTGTCTGCTGCCGGCCGGGGCGAACCATCCACCTGCAGGGGCGAAGGCGGGGCGAAGGCGGGGCGAAGCGGGGCGAAGGCGGGGCGAAGGCGGGGCGAAGGCGGGGCGAAGCGGGGCGAAGACGGGGCGAAGGCGGGGCGAAGGCGGGGCGAAGGCGGGGCGAAGGCGGGGCGAAGGCGGGGCGAAGCGGGGCGAAGGCGGGGCGAAGCGGGGCGAAGGCGGGGCGAAGCGGGGCGAAGGCGGGCGAAGGCAGGGGCGAAGGCAGGGGCGAAGGCAGGGCGAAGGCGGGGCGAAGGCGGGGCGAGGGTAAGAAACAAGGAAAAAAGTAAAGTCATGTAAACCTAAACTAAACCTCACTTGTATATAACACACATACACACATACATACACACACACACACACACACACACACATACCTTAGAGCCAATCCTGCCCCAATCTGGATCTGAAGTTGTGTCCATGTTGTCCTCAGAGCTTGGACTATCCTATTGAGAGAGAGAGAGAGAGAGAGAGAGAGAGAGAGAGAGAGAGAGAGAGAGAGAGAGAGAGAGAGAGAGAGAGACAGACACATACATTAATAAACAAACATAAAAAAACCTAACCTAACTAAATCAATATCAAAACAACACACACACACACACACACACACACACACACTCACCAGCCTCCTCCTCTTCCTACATGGTGTTTGGGGGGGCGGTGTCTGGGGGGGCAGCACCTCCACGCCCCCCACCCCCCCATCCCTAGAGGGGGGCGGCGGGGGGGGCAACAAGACCCCAGACTCTTTAGGTGACCTGGCTTCACATCTCGCCATAGACAGATCAATTCCTGAGGTCTGGGGGGGTTCTGGGGGGTCGGAGGGGGGTGGGGGGGTAGGGGAAGGGGGGGTGAGGTCCTTCCCCTCCCCCCCTGGTAGTGTAGGGGGCGGGGGGGCGGGGGGAGGGGGGGTAGCCATGAATTTCTGTATGGCTGGGTTAGATCTGATGCCGGATAAGCCTTTAACGCCTAGTAAGTCTGCAACCTCGAGGACTGATTGTATGAGGCTCTGTTCCACCTGTGTGTGTGTGTGTGTGTGTGTGTGTGTGTGTGTGTGTGTGTGTGTGTGTGTGTGGGGGAGGGGAGAGAGAAGATAAGGTGTGGTTAGGTAAGTCTACATATACATATACATACATAAATATAAATACACATATATATAAATAGCAATAAGTCATGTTAGATTCACACACACACATACACACGTACACATACACATACACACACCTAACTAATATAATTTCTCACACATACACAGACCCACACACACTAAAACACCCAAAAAACACATTATTTCACCCTAAAAACACATTATTTCACCCTAAAAACACATTATTTCACCCTACAAACACATTATTTCACCCAAAAAACACATTATTTCACCCAAAACAAACACACAACACACACACACACACACACACACCCACCTCAGTATTCCCTTGATACATAAAATCAAGTAAACAAGTCAGTTCCTTCAGGTTGGCTCCTCTTAACACAACCATCGGGTGTTGGTGTTGGTCTATGTCCGCTAACACTCGTTCAAAGTAGGTGGAGGTGGAGGCTAACACGGCCTGGTGAGCCTTGGTGAGGAACCCGTCTTCTGATACTAAGGTGATGTCACAGTACTGCTCCTGTAGCCGCTGTAGTGTTAGGACCTGTGCGGGGAGAGGGGGGGAGGGGTGTGATGGTTAGGTTAGGTTAGGTTAAGAGATAGTTAAGTTAGGTTAGGTTAGGTTAGGAGATAGTTAGGTTAGGTTAGGTTAGGTTAGGTTAGGTTAGGTTAGGTTAGGTTAGGTTAGGTTAGGAGATAGTTAGGTTAGGTTAGGAGATAGTTAGGTTAGGTTAGGAGATGGTTAGGTTAGGTTGTCTCTATATATTGCAAACGGGTAGTCCTTACGCTCTATATATATCTTAAACGCAATTATTGTTCACTTATTTAACATCTATTAGGCATTTCTGGGCACTTAATATCACCTACTTAGTATTATTTTACACCTGTTTATCACCTGTATTGACACACCTGTATTGACACCTGTTTGACACCTGTTTAGCACCTGTTCTTACCTTAGACAAATGTTGCATGTGGTCATTCCAACGAAACCGCAGCTGTTGTTGGTCGTTACTGCTGGTCAACGCCATGACTGTATGTGTGTACGTATGGCTGTATGTACGTCTGTATGGATGTCTCTCTCTCTCTCTCTCGGTCTCTGTAAGGAATGAAATGATAGTAATAATGTTTTAATGTTGATATAAAGATAAGGTTAGTCTAATAATTTCAAGGTCAAGACTACTTTTGGTTTTAATAAGTTACCGTAAGTTGATATATATTGCATGATATTCCGTTACCTTAATTGTATCTGACGTGTAGGTATTAACTAACCTCAGGGAGAATATGATAATGGTATACTAATATTATCCTATATAAATAAATGATAAAATATATAAATGATAATACAATAGATGAATCAATAAATAAATAAAATGTTTGTCTGTCTGTGTGTAGTAACAGGTAATATTAATAAGCGAAACTAGTATTTGTCATCACAGAAAACATTGAATATCTCACAAACTAAGAATCAGCGACGGAAATATAATGACGAAAACCTTCTCAAAATGCATCAGGTAATGTACAAATATAACCATTAATACCAAAATAACCTTAACTTACTACGTGTCTACCCAGCCTATTCCAATCGTTCACCACTCTGTTAGTGAACCAATATCTACCTAGGTCTGTCCTGAATCTAAGTTTTTCTACCTTGTACCCATTTCCACGTGTCCTATCCTGACTACTAAATTCTAAAACCTGATTAATGTTTCCCTTATTAATTCCTTTTACCCATTTGAAAACCTCAATCCTATCCCCTCTTGCCCTCCTTCTCTCTAGGGAGTGGAGATTAAGACGTTTTAACCTATCTTTGTAGGGTAGATTTCTCAGCCCCTGAATCATCTTGGTCATTCTTCCCTGGACTGCCTCCAAGGAGCCTATATCCTTCCTATAATAAGGGGACCAAAACTGAGCTGCATAATCTAGGTGGGGTCTTACTAGCGCTAAATACAACCTCAGAATGACCTCAAAACTCTTGTTTGTCACACACCTACTAATAAATCCCAGTATCTTGTTAGCCCTATTTCTAGCTATAATACACTGTTCCCTGGGGCGCAAGTCACTGCTTATTTGAACTCCCAAGTCCCTCACACTATATGATCTTCCTAAGGTAGTGTCATTTAGTATGTAGTCTACAGCAGGCCTATTACCTTTACCTACACTCATAATGCTACACTTGTTAACACACACACACACACAACTCATAACAACACACTCGCCTTCATCTATATCCTTGTAGGTCGTCATGTCCTAACACTTCATAAACTGTACCTAACACGCTATAATTAACACTCTTGGATGTAAACAAATAATTATGGTGTTTTTTTCTCATTTTTTCATTGTTTTTTCCGTTTTTCTTTTTTCTATGGCTTATTTAGGCTTTACTTTCGGTTTGAATAATTGTATATGTTCTATTCTATGGTTTATATTGGTTTAATTTCATTATTATTGCTTTATTCTATTTATCGATCTTATGATTGACCTTAGAAATAAACATTTTTCAGGAAATAAATACGAATCAAATATAACAAATGTTTATGTAGGGAACGGATAGGTACTATAGACGATTTTTTAAAGTATATATAATTGCTTTCCTGTGTATAATAAAAATCTCAATTCTGGTTTAATATATACGTGACCCAGCAGCCAACGCACGGCCACCATCTGAGGGTACCTGTTGAAGCTTGTTGAGGTTATTTAAGCTTAATAGGCACTGTTTTCTTTACATCCAACCACTATTAATGGTGAGGAATAATGTGTTACTGTTCCTCCATCCCTCAAAATGACATGTAGAGGAACAGGGAAGGTTTAAAACGATGAAATATGATCCCAACCACCACAAGGCAGGAACACCACCACACTGTGACGCACAACACTTTAACAACCACCTAGACAACTTCCTAAACAGTGTTCCTGACAAGCCACCACGACCAGAATATACCTATGTGTGTGTGTGTGTGTGTGTGTGTGTGTGTGTGTGGGGAGGGGCATCCAGCATCACACCGGACCAGATATGTGTACAGGAAACACACACTGGTCACGGGCGTAGCGGTGCATCAGCATGGGCGTGACGGTCTGCCTCAACACTTCATCAAATAACAATCAACTAAGTAACACAATTTGGCGGTAAACAAATATCTGACGAATAACAAAAACGTAAATATTAACATAATTCAATATTTCCCACAATAATTACCTACTTGTAATTAACCAGGTTGTAATTAGGTATACTCACGTAGCAGGTAATTAAGAATCACCTTGTTTATCAGTAAGAAATCATTAAAACTTGTTCACTTCTACATCTTTTCCTCCTCTGTAAACAATCTAAGATGGCTACCGAGATGGATGAGTGTTCGAGTCTGGGAATTGAATCTGACTTTGGGTTTATATTAATGTGTCTTCATCCCGCTGTGGTAGTTTTTGTAATTGTTGTAGTTGTATATTTTGTGTTTGATATCTGTATGTTAGTTTTTGTTGTGGTATTGGTGTGAAAAGTATGATTATAAGGTAAAAAAGGTTATATTTATAGTGTAGATTCCTTCGAACATTTCTTTATATATCTTTTTATCTGTTTTAGTTGAACAGAAAATGAATAATAATGATAAAATATATATAAAAAAGAATTCATTAATAAATTTACTTATAATCGGTCAAATAAAAAAAGTATAGTATTGAATGACGTATATAATATGAAATTAATCAGTCGTAATAA
>JAPQNM010001630.1:72500-82500 GCA_029783475.1 Metacarcinus magister | reverse complement strand
CTTAAATACATACACATACACACACACACACATACATACATACATAGACTTCTAGCTATATGTATGTAGTGTAAATAAGTATACATGAATATCAATACACATACATACATAACTATCTATATATATCATGTATGTGTATGTGTAAATATCAAAACAGACACACACACAGGTACACACATACATACATACAACTATTCCTATGTACGTGTAAATATCAAAACAAACACACACACAGGTACACACATACATACATACAACTATTCCTATGTACGTGTAACTACCAAAACAAACACACACACAGGTACACATAAACACACACAACTCTTCCTATGTACGTGTAACTACCAAAACAAACACACACACAGGCACACACATACACACACACAACTCTTCCTATGTACGTGTAACTACCAAAACACGCACACACACACACACGTACACACTCAAAGGTCAGGTCGTCCGGGCAGAGTAAACTTTGCAGCATAGTCCTCCACTTTGCTTCTGAGGTCATTAATTTGACCTTGAAATTCTTGACCTCCGATGACCTTGTTGAAGTCCACCAGCTTGGGGCCACTCTTGACCTGCACCGCCTTGGCTAGCTGGAACGCTGGAAAGGAAGGTCACTGGATGATTGACCTGACCTGACCTGACCTAACCTAACTTAATGGCTGACCTAATTAAACTTACCTAAACTAAATGATTGATTGATTTCTATAACCTCTTCCTCCTCCTCTTCCTCTTCCTCTTTCCTCCTCCTCCTCCTCCTCCTCTTCCTGATTTCTTAGACAACATATATAAAAAGATGACTAATTCCTTCTCTTCCTTCTCCTCCTCCTCCTTGCATCCTTCTAAACTTCCTCTTCCTCTTCCTTCTAGCATATCTTTCCCCCCTTTTCCTTCCATTCTTCTCCTCCTCCACCACCACCACCACCTCCTCCTCCTCCTCCTCCTCCTCCTCCTCCTCCTCCTCCTCCTCCTCCTCCTCCTCCTCCTTACCCTGGTGCATGAACGTAACAATGGTCTTCATATCCTCTTCCTTCATGCCTCGAGTGGTAAGCGCTGGAGTGCCGATACGCAGGCCGCTAGGATTCAAGGCCGACTTATCTCCTGGCACTGTGGGGAGGAGAGTGAGAGAGAGAGAGAGTGTTAGTGTTTTTTTGTTTTTTATATATATATTAAAAGGGTAATGGCTAAGGGAAAACAGAAATAAGTAAAAAAAAACAATCCCGCTTGTGGCCAGACCCTGTAAAGAGGACAGTATGAGAATAGAATGAAGGGGTGGAGATCCAGTTAACATTAGAGGTGTCTTGACACTCCTCTCTTGAAAGAGTTCAAGTCATAGGCAGGTGGAAAAACAGACAAAGGAAGAGAGTTCCAGAGTTTGACCAGTGTAAGGGATGAAAGAGTGAAGATACTGGTTAACTCTTGCATTAGGAAGATGGACAGAATAAGGATGAGAAGAAGTAGAAAGTCTTGTGCAGCGAGGCCGCGGGAGGGGGGGAGGCATGCAGTTAGCAAGTTGAGAAGAGCAGTCAGCATGAAAATAGCGGTAAAAGATAGATAAAGATGCAACATTGCGGCGGTGACTTAAAGAATCAAGAAAGTCAGTTAGAGGAGGAGAGTTGATGAGACGAAAAGCTTTAGACTCCACCCTGTTTAAAAGAGCCGTGTGAGTTGAGCCCCCCCAGACATGTGAGCCATACTCCATACATGGGCGGATAAGGCCCCTGTACAGAGCAAGCAGCTGAGAGGGAGAGAACAAATGGACGCAGACGCCATAGGACACCTAACTTCTTGGAAGCTGATTTAGCAAGAGTACAGATATGAAATTGCCAGTTTAGATTTTTAGCAAAGGATAGACCGAGTGTGTTTAATGTGGTGGAGGAGGAGAGGGGAAGTTGAGTGTCATTGAAGAAGAGGGGATAGTTATCTGGAAGGTTATGTCGAGTAGATAGTTGTAGAAATTGAGTTTTTGAGGCATTGAACAAAACTAGGTTTGCTCTGCCCCAATCAGAAACAAGTGAAAGATCAGAAGTTAAGCGTCCTATAGCATCTCGCCTTGAGTCATTTAATTCTTGTTGGGTTGGGCGTCTGTTGTACGACGTTGAACAATGCAAGGTGGTGTCATCAGCATAGGAGTGGATAGGGCATTGAGTCAGATTTAGGAGATCATTGATGAATAATAGAAAGAGAGTGGGTGATAGGACAGAACCCTGAGGAACACCACTGTTGATAGTTTTAGGAGAAGAACAATGACCGTCCACTACAGCAGCAATAGACCGGTCGGAAAGGAAACTAGAGACGAAGGTACAGAGAGAAGGATAGAATCCGTAGGAGGGTAGTTTAGAAATTAAAGATTTATGCCAGACTCTATCGAAGGCTTTCGATATGTCAAGGCCGACAGCAAAGGTTTCACCGACGTCCCTAAAAGAGGATGACCAAGATTCAGTCTGCACCACTGACTACATCCACGTAAGTACCTCTCCTGGAGTATTCCACCGGGCGGCAGAGAGAGGGAGTGAGAGAAGGGTGAAATTGTGTGGAGGAGAGGAGGGAGAGAGAGATTTGTGTGTGTGGAGAGATGGAGAGAAGGAGAGGAAAGGTATTTGAGTGTGTAGGGAGAGAGAAGGAGTGTGGGTGTGTGTAATTGAAAAAGTGTGGTTGTCTTCATTAATACTATTTTATCTCACTCTCACACACACACACACACACACACACACACACACACACACACACGCACACACACACACACCTGTATTCTTGTTGACAGATATTGCTATTTCCTCTAACACTTTTTCAGCCTTTCCTCCTGACAGTCCACAAGGTCGAAGATCCAGCCAGACGAGGTGGTTATCAGTCCCTCCTGACACCACCTTGTACCCGGCTGACACCAGGGCGGCTGACAGTGCCTTGGCATTACTCACTACCTGATTTGAGGCGGCGGGGCAGGCAGAAGGTGTTTAGAATGAGGTTAGGTTAGGTTTTGTATAGAGAAACAATAATAATAGTAATAATAATAACAGTAATGACCTTCCCGCCCCCCCCACGCCCACACACCTGCATCTGGTACTCCTTAAACTGTGGTAGGGTAGCGTGCCGCATGCTGACAGCCACGCCCGCTATCTGGTGGTTGTGAGGGCCGCCTTGGAGCCCTGGGAACACCGCTTGGTTAATCTTGTCCTCGTAGTCATAGGTGGTGGGATTCCCGGCCTTGTCCACCCCTTTGTTACCTAGTTCAAGGGGATTCAAGGGTAGTTAGTGGTAGTTAAGGCTGCTTCAAGGTGTTAGTGGTAGTTAAGGCTGCTTCAAGGTGTTAGAAGGTCATTAAAGGTGATTGAAATAGATGAGAGAGTGGTTAAGGGTGATTAAAAGTAGTTAGAGAGGAGTTAAGGCAAGGTGATTCAAGGTGTAAAGAGAGAGAGAGAGGGAGAGAGAGAGAGAGATGGAACCCCAATTTCCACCCCAAACACCTCCTAATTTAACCCTTAACACGGCCCCACATTCCCTAAACACCCCCAAAACCTTCTTCTGACACCCCAAAGTTTCCTCCCAACCCTAAACCACCCCCTGACATTCCCCCAACCCCCAAAACACCCCTTACCTTCCTCTGAACCCCTAAATTTTACCTCCCAAACCCCAATTACCCCTAAACACCCCCAAAACCTTCTTCTGACACCCCAAAGTTTCCTCCCAACCCCCAAACCACCCCCTGACATTCCCCCAACCCCTAAAACACCCCTTACCTTCCTCCGACCCCAAAATTTTACCTCCCAAACCCCAATTACCCCCCAAAAAAAAAACCCAACCCCCAAATTTTACCTCCCAAATCCCAATTACCCCAAATAAACACCCCCCACCCCCTCACCTTTCCTGTAGAAGATGACCCCACTCCTAGGTCCCCTCAGTGTCTTGTGTGTGGTGGTAGTGACAACATCGCAGTACTGGAACGGATCACTCGTCAGCTTGGCCGCCACCAGACCGCTGACGTGGGCCATGTCAGCCATTAACAAGGCCCCATTCTGGTCACATATCTCCCGGAAGCGTTTATAGTCAAGGTGGCGCGGGTAGCAACTCACACCTGCCGGATTAGAGGGTGTATGGTGTGTGAATGCCGGATTAGAGGTGTTCGGCTGTGTTTATATCGGATTAGAGGATGTATGGTGTGTGTATGCCGGATTAGAGGTTTCAGGCTGTGTTTATATCGGATTAGAGGATGTATGGTGTGTGTATGCCGGATTAGAGGGTTTAAGGTGTGTGTATATCGGATTAGAGGATGTATGGTGTGTGTATGCCGGATTAGAGGGTTTAAGGTGTGTGTATATCGGATTAGAGAGTGTATGGTGTGTGTATGCCGGATTAGAGGGTGTAAGGTGTGTGAATGCCGGATTAGAGGTGTCAGGCTGTGTTTATATCGGATTAGAGGATGTATGGTGTGTATGCCGGATTAGAGGTGTCAGGCTGTGTTTAGACCGGATTAGAGGGTGTTTTAAGGGAGTTTGATGCTTAATATAGAGAAATAAAGTTGAGGGAAAGGGATTCAAGGCTGTTTGAGTACGTGTAATGGGATTGGAAAGGGATTAAGGGGCTGAGAAGGTTATAAATTAAGTTCTCTTTAGAAATATGAACAAGATATAATTCCCCAATCTTTAAATTAGAATTATAACCCATTAAATAGCTTACCAATCCCTTATATACCTTGCCAATCCCTTATCTAGCTTACCAATCCTTTATATACCTTACCAATCCCTTATATAGCTTACCAATCCTTTATATACCTTACCAATCCTTTAAGAGACACTGAAATACCTTTAAAACACCCTAAATAATCCCTTAACTACCCTTTCTAACCCCTTAACTACCCTAATCACCCTTTAAACAAGCCTTCCCCTCACCAGCAATGATCATCTTGGGTTTAAAGAGCCTGGCCGTTTCTTCTAACTTGTCGTAGTCAATGAGTTCTGTCTCCGGGTTGATCTTGTACGGCATCGACTCAAAGAAGATAGAGGTAGCCGAGACCTTCTTGGTGGCTGTGTAGAAGCCGTGCGTCAGGTGCCCCCCGTCAGGAAGGTCAAGGCCTGGGGGGGGGTGGGAGAAAGGTAAGGTCAGGTCAGGTCAGGTTAGGTTAGGTTAGGTAAGGTAAGGTTAGGTTAGGTTAGGTTAGGTTAGGTATGGTTAGGTAAGGTTAGGTTAGGTATGGTTAGGTTAGGTTAGGTATGGTTAGGTTAGGTAAGGTTAGGTTAGGTAAGGTAAGGTTAGGTAAGGTAAGGTAAGGTAAGGTAAGGTAAGGTAAGGTAAGGTAAGGTAAGGTAAGGTTAGGTAAGGTTTAAAAAAGATTAGATTAAGCTATGCAAGATTAAAGAAAGGTTAGGTTCTTTCAAAAATTTACTAAACAAACTTAACCTAAATAATTACCAATAACATTAAAAATCTTCATTCAATACTCAAAATTAACTCAAAAATCATGAAAAATAAACTTTAAAACTCACTCCAAATACAAGTTAAAAATCACAGCAATACTTAACCAAACCAAACTCTCCCAGACTGCCTTTCAACCCATCACAAACACACATTACCAGAAATAAACCGTCGCAAATATTAAAACAAAACATTAAACATCACCAACAAACACACAAATAACAACCACACCAATGACCAACCAAATAATCCTTAAGACCAATAGACCGAATATATATATCTTTCAAAAACACCCACACAAATAAAATCAGAAAAACCTTTATAAATCACCCCCATAACCCCCCACCCCCCCTAACTCACCCATAATCCGGCCATGGGGTTCCACAAGGGCGGTATACACAGCAAAGTTAGCGGGTGACCCTGAATAAGGCTGTACGTTGACCCCCCAACAGGCCGGATCAAGGGAGAAGGCAGCCAGGGCACGACGCTGGCAGAGGGATTCCACCTCATCTATATACTCGTTACCACCGTAGTACCTGTAGGGGGTGGGAGGGAGGTTAGGTACAACAATAACAACAACTACTACTACTACTACTACTACTACTACTACTACTACTACTACTCACCTCCTTCCGATCATGCCTTCAGAATACTTGTTGGTAAGGCAGGAAGAGAGACAGTCATTGACAGATCGAGAAGTGAAATTTTCTGAAGCTATCATTTCTAAGCCACGAAACTGTCTATTCTGTGGGGGTAGGAGGAGGAGGAGGAGGAGGAGGAGAGAGAGAGAGAGAAAACATTAATATTTTCATAACTACATCATTATTATTTCTGATCTATTTCTTATCATTTTATCTGATCATTTCATTATCATTATTATCTTTTTTTTATATATATTTATACTTTTAATTCATTTTTATCTTATTATTATTTCTTACGTAAATATTTCTATAGATAACAATGATTTTTTTCTATTAATATTTCTTCTTTCACTCTCACTCTCTCTCTCTCTCTCTGTCTCTTACCCTTTCCTTCTTGATGAGGTCACACAGCTCGGGGTCATCCTCCTCCAGGGGTCGTGTCAGGTCAAGCTGGTCACAAGACATGTTCGGTTCTTGTTTTGGTTTTGATTTTGATACTGGAATGAAATTTTTATTGATTTTATTATTATTATTATTTTTTTATTTATTTATTTTTTTAGGTAGAAATTGGTATATATGGAATGTTCTAAATGGTGATTATTTGAAACTATTATTATTATTACTACTACTACTACTATTATTACTATTACTACTACTATTACTACTACTATTACTATTACTACTACTACTACTACTACTATTACTACTACTACTACTACTACTACTATTACTACTACTACCATTATTATTACTACTATTACTACTACTATTATCATTACTATCATTATTATTACTACTACTACTACTATTATCATTATTACTACTACTACGACGCACACACACGCATACATACATACATACATACACGATCACGAGTCGAGCGCGTGATCCTCCAGACCATGGTGTATAAATAGACACAAATACACACACACACACACACACACACCCTTGCATGGTTGTCACTATGCAAGGGTGTGTGTGTGTGTGTGTGTGTGTGTGTAAGTTAAACTAGCTAATCTTAACCCACCCTATTCACAACTACGTACACACACACACACACACACGTACACACACACACACACACACACACACACATTATCCAACAGTATAACTAAAATAAATAAACAAGTAAATAAATAAATAATAATAATAATATAAACAATAATAATACAGAATTCACTCTATCGGGGTTAACTAATTATATTCAAATACATAATAACAGCAGTACCCTTTAGTAACACCACAACGACAACCTTCCTAACTCACACCACAACCTTAACTAACTCCCTAACACACTTTTGTCAACTATAAATACACTAAATCACTTCTAATGTACTTAACTTACTTATAAAAGGAAATATTATGGCACGTCCTCCCTGCTTAGAGGCTGGGTAGTAAAGGCAGAAACAGCTGATCGAGATTATATATACACTCGGTGCCTCCCCTCGCCAGCCAATCAGCGTGCGAGTTGCATCTCACGTGGTAGATCTAGCCAATGGGAAGGCCTGGTTTAATGTACTATCGTTTGGCGGGTTTTTTTGAAAGTGTCAACAACAGGTGTTTGTGGGATAAATGTGAGATATTTTTAATTAGAGAGAGAGATAAGTGTGTTTTAAAGGTTTTATTATCTCTCTCTCTCTCTCTCTCTAATGATGATGATGATGATGATGATGATGATGATGATGATGATATAGGGAAGTGAGACCATAAAGGTGATACACATATTGTATTTTGATGTATTTTGAACCCTTGCGAGGTTACTACAATACAATTAAACTAATATATTGATTCACTAACTAACTAACTAACTAATCATTATAAAGAAAATAATGAATTAAATAAGTGATAATAAATTAGTCAATAGTGAACAGGATAACAAAGTCTAGAAAATAATAAATAATAACAATAACAACAATAATAACAATAATAATAATAATGATAACATATTTAACATTGATTTTTTTTTCTTCTGTTATTTATTATTATTCATATTTCCGCCGCCAGCAGCGTTGTATAATACTACTTATACATCATTCATTCAGGTAGATAGATACATAAATAGAGAACAATATTTTGCCGCCAAATTCATCCCTTTTTTTTTGGCGCCAAATTCATCCTTTTTTTATAGCGCCAAATTCTACTTTATATGGCGCCAAATTCTTCTTTTTTTTTTTGGCGGTAAATTCCTCTTTTTCTTGGCGTCAAATTCTTTTTTCTTGGCGCCAAATTCAAGTTTTTTTTTGGCGCCATTTCTACCCTCTTCAACTCTCTCCATATATCCCATTCTCTCACTCTTTGCACACTCTCACTCTCTCACTATCCTTACGACGAACAGCAATGCTTATTATAATCAGCTTGTGGGTCTTCAATAGGATTACTATAACTATTACCACTATTATAACTATTACCACCGTGACCCCCATCAACATTAAAAGAACTAGAATGAGAAAACGATCCAAGTGACGGTAACGGCAGACTATACTGATTCAAACCACTCAGAGGATTTAAATTAGTCAAGCTATTAACAAGATTACTCGGGTTTATAATATCCTGGAACTTCTGGAAACCTTGTTGGATCCCTTGTATACCGTTATTGATCCCACTTAAGAAATTAGAGTCCAGATTACTGTTTACTGCGAAGTTTGAATTCACTCCTGTTGTGGACAAGGATCCTGAATGTGACACAGACGAATGGGAGAGAGGACCGCTATGGGAGAGAGAGGAAGAAGAGCTTATAGATGGCCCGGAGATAGAGGAAGAGGAGGAGGAGGAGGAGGAAGAGGGAGGCCTGTTTGTATTAGCATTAGGGAATTTGTTGTTTAAATCGTTCAGAGGTACAATTGCATGAACACCATCACCTATGTTGTCATATAGGTTGTTAAAATCGAAAGTGTTGGACAAGGATTGACCAACTGTCTCCCCGATTCTCCTGAGGTATTTGGTGACCTGTAAGGGTAAAAAAGGGGTATAATTTAGTGTTTGGGGAGTGGTAGAAGGGAGGAAAGAGGGGGAAAAAAGTTAAGAGAGAGGAGAGGGAAAGAAAGGAAGGAAGGAAGGAAGGAAGGTATTAGCCAATATATCAATTATTTATACTCTCTCACACACACACACATATATACAATCTCTCTCTCTCTCTCTCTCACACATACATACACAATCTCTCTTTCTCTCTCTCACACACACACACTCGCTCTAACTCGCTCTAACACTCACCTGACTGAAACCACGGCCAAAACTCTTGATAAACTGTGGATATCTCAGAACCATCACCTCGGACTGCGTGGGTTTGAACTTGTGTCCATCTTTCTCCACCTCTACTTCTTGGGCATAACTCCCACCAGTATTAAACAGTGAATTAGAAGCATGTACACCCCCACCAATACCATAGGAAGCGTTGTGGTGCAAATTGAATCCCGGGAGCCAGGAGAAATAGGAATTGCTAGCAGGATCAGGCTTGGTTGTGGCATAGCTGGCTCCTCCTCCTCCTACATATTGACCAGCTTGGTAAATAGGTCTACCCGTGACATGTGTAGATGGCGCTAGGGTCGGCTTAGGGTTCTGTGGGGGTTAAATAAAAGGTGTTTGATTCTGTTTGGATGGGGTTACAAGGGTGTTTAGGGGTTATATAAGGGGTTTAAAGGTGTGTGTGTGTTTGTGTGTTGGGGTCGGCTTGGGGTCCTGTGGGGGTTAATTATAAGGGGTTTGATTCTGTTTGGATGGGGTTACAGGGTGTTTAGGGGTTAAATAAAGGGTTTAAAGGTGTTTAGAATGTGTTTGCATGAGAACACACACACATACACACACACACATATATATACTTACATATCCTACATATCCTCCTCCTCCTCCTCCTCCTCCTCCTCCTCCATAAGGTCCTAAAGGCGGTTTCCTCTTATTTCCTTTGCTTGGTTCGTTTTGTTTTTGTATCACTTCCTCTTTATCAT
>JAPQNM010001630.1:27500-57500 GCA_029783475.1 Metacarcinus magister | reverse complement strand
AGGAGGAGATGATGAAGAGAAGGAGGAGGAGGAAGTGAAATAAGATGAATAGAATTAAGAATACAAAATAATAATTACTCTATAACTCACTTTTTTCTCAATATAATATAAACAAAACAAAAATTTCATGTACTATATATAATAATTTTTTCTTATATAAATATTTAAGACGTAAATATATAAGGGAAACGAACTTATTATTATTATTATTACTACTACTACTACTACTACTACTACTACTACTACTACTACTACTGCTGCTGCTGCTACAGAGTTTGGCCCGCGTGATAGCAGCTTACAGGCAGCTTCTTCCTATAAAACCAAAGGCCAGGAATCGCGCCAGGTCCAGACACAAGGAGAAGAAGAAGACTTGTAACGGATACGAATCGGAAGAAAGTGTAGACCAAGATTTTAAAGGTGAGTATTATTATTATTATTATTATTATTACTATTACTATTACTACTATACTACTACTATTACTACTACTACTACTACTACTACTACGTAATCTCACAGCTACCTCTAATTAGTATGTTTATATTATATTATTATTTTCTACTACTAATTCTACTACTACTACTACTACTACTACTACTACTACTACTACTACTACTACTACTACTACTACAATATACTATGGACCTTATAACCTAACCTAACCTAACCTAACCTAACCTACCTTACCCTAACCTAACCTAACCTAACCTAACCTAACCTAACTAACCTAACCTAACCTAACTAACCTAACCTAACCTAACCTAACCTAACCTAACTTAACCTAATCTAAACTAAATTAAGCTATACCCAACTAATCTCTCTCTCTCTCTCTCTCTCTCTCTCTCTCTCTCTCTCTCTCTCTCTCTCTCTCTCTCTCTCTCTCTCTCAGTTCATTGCCGGAATGGAGGCTCTCGTTTAAGTCTCTCGCTCGGCACGGAAGAAGAGAAGGAACAGAAGAAAGCAGAGAAGAAGAAAGCGAAGAAGAAGAGAAGGAAGGATAAGAAAAAACTGGAAAAAATGGAAACTCAGATTGTAGCACCCAAGAAGTAAGGGAATAAGAGAGAATTGATGATGATGATGATGATGATGATAGGTTAGGTTCAGTAAAGTTAAGTTAGGTTTGGTTAGGTTAGGTTAGGTTTAGGTTAAGGTTAAGTCAAGTTAGATTAAGTTAGGTTAGGTTAGGTTAGGTTCATTATGATCGTAATAATAGTAGTTATCATAGTTTAAGTTAGGTTAGGTTAAGGTTTAGGTTAAGTTAGGTTAGGTTAAGTTAGGTTTAGGTTAGGTTAAGGTAGGTTTAGGTTAAGTTAAGTTTAGGTTAGGTTAAGGTAGGTTTAGGTTAAGTTAGGTTAGGTTAGGTTAAGTTAGTTTAGGTTAGGTTAGGTTAGGTTAGGTTTAGGTTAGGTTAAGTTAGGTTAGGTTAGGTTAGGTTTAGGTTAGGTTAGGTTAAGTTAGGTTTAGGTTAAGTTAAGTTAGGTTAGGTTAAGTTAGGATTTAGTTAAGTTAGGTTGATAATAACTAATTTTCCCTTACCACAGAGAAGACGAATCCCCTTCAGAAGAGGAGGAAGAGGAAGAGGAAGAAGAGGAGGAGGAAGGGGAGGAGGGGCAAGGCCTGGACCCTAATTCAGCTTTCGTGGCTAAATCCGTGGCTAAAACAGGGATACAGGGGCTGATCCGGCAGGGGGGGGACCCTACCCACCCCCTGCCCCCCCCTGCCGACCCCCAACATGGGAGGAGAGGGCCAGGAAGTGAGAGAAAGAAGGATTGTTATTATTATTATTATTATTATTATTGTTATTGTTATTGTTATTGTTATTATTTTCATGATTTTTAACGTAAACTAAGATATTATTATTATTATTATTATTACTATTATCAAAACTGACCCTAACTACTACTATTATTACTATTACTATCATATTAACTAACTGAACGACTACTATTATTACTATTACTATTATATTGACTAACTGAACTACTACTATTATTACTATTACTATCATATTGACTAACTAAACGACTACTATTACTACTATTATATTGACTAACTGAACGACTACTATTATTACTATTACTATCATATTAACTAACTAAACGACTACTATTATTACTATTACTATCATAACTACCACCCTAACCTAACCTAATGACCCTGTGGCGATTCCAGGTGAAGACGCGTCGTTGGTGAAGGCTCGTCAACTCGCCAAGAGGGGTAACGAAGCAGCTAGTATCGGTCAATATGTTCCGGCAATTAAACTATTTACCGATGCCTTGAAATTCGATGCAACTGATTATAGATTTCTCGGCAACCGGTCGTATTGTTTCAACCAGTTAGGGTACCATGATAGGTATGTACGTGTGTGTGTGTGTGTGTGTGCGTGTGTGTGTACGTGTGTGTGTTGGTGTTGAACCGTAAACTGAAAAATATACGAACGAACGAATTCCTTCTCTCAAAATATATACAAACTAATTTTCCTTCTTCTCTCAAAATATACACAAACTAATTTCTTTCTTCTTTCAAAATCTACGTAAACTAAATTTCTATTCTTTCAAAATATACGTAAACTAATTTCTATCTTCCTCCCTTGTCCTTTGTCCCTCAGAGCGCTTCAGGACGCGGAGAGAGCCATTACCCTAGCACCGCACTGGGCCAAGGGACACTACCGCCGGGGAACAGCACTCAGGGCTGTGGGGGTAAGTTATAGCCAGTTATATACAGTTAGGAAGGGAAGGGAAGGGATGGGAGGGGATGGGATGGGATGGGATAGGAAGGGATGGGTTAGGAAAGGAAGGGTTAGGATGGGAAGGGAAGGGAAGGGAAAGGATTAGGATGGGAAGGGAAGGGAAGGGAAGAGATGGGAAGAGATGGGAAGGGAAGGGATGGGAAGGGAAGGGTTAGGAAGGGAAGGGAAAGGATTAGGAAGGGAAGAGATGGGATAGGAAGGGATAGGAAGGGAAGGGAAAGGAAAGGAAAGGGAAGGTTTAGAATGCTATGGGAGAAAGAAAAAAATTTAAATAGAAAATAATACAGATTCTTCTCCCTCCTCCTCACACACACACACACACACACACACACACACACACACACACACACACACACACACACACACACACAGAGGTTCGTGGATGCTGAGGCTGCGTTCGATGAGGTCCTCCGGCTGGACCAAACGTGTATAGAAGCGCACGGGGAATTAAAACGAGTGAAAATCGGCAGAATAATGGAAATGGGATTCACGGAGAAACAATCATCCGTCGCTATTACTAAATATATAAACGTACAGGTAATAGAGAGAGAGAGAGAGAGAGAGAGGTATGTATAAATGAAATGACTTAAGAGAGAGAGAAATGAATATAGAAAGATTACTAATTCACTCCCTCCTCCTCCTCCTCCTCCTCCTCCACAGCCTGCCCTAGATGCTCTCCTCGCAGGGGAGTTCAAGGAGGCGACCGCGGATGTTTTCTACTCGGATGATGAAGAAGAATTTGTGAAAAGACCGAAAGTAAATCAAGGAATAAAGAGCGAGAAAATGAAGTAAGTGAGAGAGAGAGAGAGAGAGAGAGAGAGAGAGAGAGAGAGAGAGAGTTAAGTAATGAGAATGCTAACTAATAATAATAATAATAATAATAAGAGAGATTTAAATAGTTTTTCAATAATATATTTTTTTGAAACACTGAAGAAAAAGAAAAAAATATATATATAGTAAAAATATAGACAAAAATTTGAATTAATATATATTTCTAAAGGCTAAGAATTGCAAGTTTATTTATATTATTAGGTTAAGTTAGGTTAGGTTAGGTTAGGTTAGGTTAGGTTAGGTTAGGTTAGGTTAGGGTTAAGTTAGGTTAGATTAGGTTAGGTTAGGTAAGGTTAAGTTAGGTTAGGTAAAGTTACATCAGGTTAGGTTAAGTTAGGTTAGGTTAAGTTATGTATAGTTACGTTAAGTTTGGTTATGTTAAGTTAAGTTAGATTAGATTACATTACATTAAGTTAGGAAAGGTTAAATTAAGTTAGGTTAGGTTAAGTTAAGTTAGGTTAGGTTAGGTTAGGTTAAGTTAGGTTAGGTTAAGTTAGGTTAGGTATTATTTATAACTATGTAATATTTAGTGGAGTTATATTTTTTTCCTTCCAAAATATAGCCTAAGTGAAAACAGGTAAGGTCGAACCAGACTATTACTACTACTACTACTACTACTACTACTATTACTATTTATGTTAGTATGTAGTATAGTGTATGTATGTATGTATGTATGTGTATTGATGTGTAGATAGATAGATAGATTTATGTATATTTATATTCTTCTATTTATTTATTTATATTATTTGTGTTTTATTTCATTATTTTTATTATTATTATTGTTGTTGTTTGTTATTATTGTTATTTATTCATTCATTTATATTATTATTTACGTATTTATATATTTGTAATGAATTTTGTACCTCTCTCTCTCTCTCTCTCTCTCTCTCTCTCTCTCTCTCTCTCTCTCTCTCTCTCTCTCTCAGTCCCCAGAATCCTGAAGGCCTCTCTTCACTCTGGGTTGGAAATATTGTGCCCGAGGTTACCGAAAAGAATTTAACAAAACTATTCGCTAAGTAAGTATACGTGTGTGTGTGTGTACGTGTGTGTGTATGTGTAATTGTGTGTGTGTACGTGTGTGTGTGTGTGTGTGTGTTCATATTTATTCATTAAGTTATTCTATGTATCAACTAACCTAACCTAACCTAACTAAATACTTTATAATTTACCTAAACCTAACCTAACCTAACCTAACCTAACTTAACCTAACCTAACCTAACCTAACCTAACCTAACCTAACCTAACCTAACCTAACCTAACCTAACTTAACTTAACCTAACCTAACCTAACCTAACCTAACCTAACCTAACCTAACTTAACTTAACCTAACCTAACCTAACCTAACCTAACCTAACCTCAACCTAACCTAACCTAACCTAACCTAACCTCAACCAAACCTAACCTCAACTTAACCTAACCTAACCTTCCCACCCGCAGACACGGCCAAGTAACAAGCGTTCGTCTACTGAGTGAAAAATTTTGCGCCTTCGTCAACTTCTCCAGCAAGGAGGCTGCGGGAAAGGCTATGAGGACCTTACAGGGGAATGAATTCTTCGGACAGAAGCTACTTATAAAATTTCCCGATAACCCCATAGGAAATACCTCTCAAAATGGCGCTGTGAGGAAGAAATGGGTGTGAGGGGGGGGTAGGGGTGAGAGAGAGAGAGAGAGAGAGAGAGAGAGAGAGGTATGGAGAGAAGGAGAGGAAGAAAGGAGAATTGAGAGAGAGAGAAAGAGAGAGATGAATTACTAACATTGGTTAATACAATTTTATAAGGTTGTATGAGTTAGGTGTGTGTGTGTGTGTATAATATTTAATGCATTTTATTATTATTATTATTATTATTATTATTATTCATTTAAGAAGAAAGAAATTATACATATGTTTACTATTGTGTATGTATATATATATGTATAACGTTAGAGAAGAAGAAATAGTTTTGATAAATATGATTATTTATTTATTTATTATTATTATTATTATTATTATTATTATTATTATTATTATTATTGTATTATATTATTGGCTGTGACTACTATATGCACTTTGATATTGAGCAAGCAAAATAAAAATATATATATACATAGACATACATATTAATAACTTTATGTATGTATGTATGTATGTATGTATGTATGTATGTACGTGTGTGTGTGTGTGTGTGTGATATATATATTAATACATTTTTTTTTTTAAAAGCTCTATATATTGTGTGGTTTTGAAATTATTTTTATACTATTAGTGATTTTAGTTTTGTGTATAAATATAATAATCAAATGTTGTTTTTTGAAATTCATGATTTTTTGGATATTTTTGATTTGTTAAAAATGATTTATATTATTACTTAAGTATTTAATTTTATTGTTGAAACTTTATTATTATAGACGGGGAAGGAGATTATATTATTATTTAAACTTAATTAATATGTCTCTGTGTAAGTTATAATTATATATATATTATTTTTAAAGTATATATATTTTTATCTTCTTTTAAATTTCTCGTATTTAATAATTTTGTTATATGTATTTTTTGGTGCTAAGAGAAGGTGGGAATATTTTTATTTATTTATATATATACATATGAATAAATGTTATGATTCACGTTATTATTCATAGAAACGAGTTAAGTTAAATGTATAAGTTTTGTGAATATTTGAAAAGAATGACAATAATGAAGAATGTTATTATTACTATTATTATTACTATTACTATTACTATTACTATTAACTTACATTTACTTAATAGCAATATTTTGACTTTTTCCAATGAATAAACAAATAAAAACAGACATATGATTTTAAAAAGGCAATTGACATCCATAAAAATAAAAATATAATATGTTTTCACTAAGGCCGCAGGAATAAACCATCCTATATAATTTTTTCCACTAATCAAAAAAAAAATAATTCGTACATTACTTCTAAAATTACCATCGTGCGTTCATTTTGCCGAGAGAGAATCTTCTTAACGGAACACCAAACTTTTTCATAATATTTAGTTTGGTTCGTATACTTACAACATGTCGGTGGTGCTATTGAGAACGAACATAAGAATTGATGAGACTGCAAGAGGCCAGTTAATGACCTACACGAGGCAGCTCCTTGCCCCCCACCCTTGGAATAATACAATATTTATCCATCCCACCTGTCATCCCTATCCATACTCTGATCCAACCGTCTTTTCAAGCTACCTATTGACTCACCACTTACTACGTGTCTCGCCCAGTCAGTTGATGTACATTCTTTGCCATTATCACTTCTTCCTTCCCCCAAAAAAACCTGAACGAGAATAAAAACCAAAAAAAAACCCTGCAAATAAAAACATATAATTAGGTATAGATTTAACACTCAACATAACGGCGTATCCCACGGAGCCTCTTTTCCCTCCTCTGATGGACGAAGAGGAGGAGGAGGAGGAGGAAGAGGTTGGTGTCTAGTAGGTAGAGGGGGAGGGTGGAGGGGGTTAGGGGGGCCACACCAAGATACAAGTTTGGGTTTGTATTCATCCAGGTAAAGGAAGTCACCTGACCTTACCTTTTGGCGATTCTTGACCTGGACTCATACTACCATCATTCCCCCAGGTGGCCCCCCGCCCCCCACACCCCCCCCTTGATGCCCTGGTGAAGAGAAGAGAGAAGAGAGAGAGAGAAAGTTCTTACTGTCTCTCTCTCATTCCTTCCTTCAGTTTTCTTCTATCTCTCTTGTTTGGTAATGATATCTGCGGAGAGGAAGGAAAAGTTATTCATATATTTATCTATTTATTTATTTTTATTTATTTATATATTAAGGAAGGAAGGAAGGAAGGGAGGTTAGAGAAGGATGAGGAGAGGAGAGGAAAAATTAATAAATAAAGAGAGAGAGAGAGAGAGACTTACCTCCATTTTATCTCCATCACGTCATTAATATCCTCCTCCTCCTCCTCCTCCTTCTTCATTTTATTTATTTATTTTTTTTTTTTTCTTGCCTGAGTGATAAAAATGAAAAGGTTTGAATTAATGACACTAATTAATAAACATACATACATACATACATACATACATACATACATATTCTGCACATTAAACAAATAAAATAACAAATAAAAGTTGCATACAGTCAATAATTGTGTATAAATGATCACCATCCATTCTTAACCTTATAGACGCGACATGGGTCACCTTATCTTGCTTCCATTATGGCGGTAATTCATTATTCACAACACACGTTATACATTCAATCTGATCACTAATTATTCAGGATTATAATGGTGGTGTTAATAAATGTGTACATACCTTAATGGCGCCGATAACGCTTGATGAAACACACTAAATATAACTTCATTAACTTGCTTCACAATGGCGGGAACTTGATGTCGAGTGACGCTGACGAGGTGACTTTCGTACCGATTCAAAAATTGTCGTACACTGATTCTATTCTATTTCATTATTGAGTTCATAATGTAATACTATTTTTTAGTATATATTAATAAAATGTTAAAAATATATATATGTAATAATAATAGTTAAGGGTTAATTCCTTTTCATAATGTATTTTAATGTTTATTTATCTATTGCGGTGAGTCTTCCTAATTTAACTCCCTTCCTCTTCCAACTCTCCATCGCTAAACGTCAAATGAAAAGCCTTATTATTAGATGAATTATGCAAGTTGTCATAGTATGTATATTTAGCTTATTTAAGTATTAGTATTATTGTAATCATAGACCAAATATGTACATATGTGCATATATATGTATACATGTGTGTGTTTAAGTCAGTAATCCCCAGGCACCAGCGAACAGCATCCTGAATCTCACTTATTAGTCATTTAATCCCCAGCGGCATTGTGGCGTTGATTCTTTGCATTTTAGTGGACGTTTTCTTCCCCGAGTTGGTCATTATTATTTATTTTAATCATTAATATTTATTTTTATCATTAATATTTATTTTTATCATTATTATATATTTTTATCATTAATATATATTTTTATCACTAATATTTATTTTTATCATTAATATTTATTTTTATCATTAATATTTATTTTTATCATTAATATTTATTTTTATCATTAATATTTATTATTTATCATTAATATATATTTTTATCATTAATATATATTTTTATCATTAATATTTATTTATATCATTAATACTTATTTTTATCATTAATATATATTTTTATCATTAATATATATTTTTATCATTAATATATATTTTTATCATTAATATATATTTTTATCATTAATATATATTTCTATCATTAATATATATTTTTATCATTAATATATATTTTTATCCTAAATATTTATTTTTATCATTATTATTTATTTTTATCATTAATATTTATTTTTATCATTAATATTTATTTTTATCATTAATATATATTTTTATCATTAATATATATTTTTATCATTAATATTTATTTATATCATTAATATATATTTTTATCATTAATATATATTTTTATCATTAATATATATTTTTATCATTAATATATATTTTTATCATTAATATATATTTTTATCATTAATATTTATTTTTATCATTAATATATATTTTTATCATTAATATTTATTTTTATCATTAATATTTATTTTTATCATTAATATATATTTTTATCATTAATATTTATTTTTATCATTAATATATATTTTTATCATTAATATTTATTTTTATCATTAATATATATTTTTATCATTAATATTTATTTTTATCATTAATATTTATTTTTATCATTAATATTTATTTTTATCATTAATATATATTTTTATCATTAATATATATTTGTATCATTAATATATATTTGTATCATTAATATATATTTTTATCATTAATATTATTTATATCATTATTTATTTTTATCATTAATATTTATTTTCATCATTAATATATTTTTTATTATTAATATTTATTTTTATCATTAATATTTATTTTTATCATTAATATTTATTTTTATCATTAATATTTATTATTATAATTATTAATATTTATTTACTCCAACAGCAACACTTCCTTAACATGTATTATTATTAATTTCAAAACCTTTAACTTCAATATAAGTTTTCGTGGATTTGTGATGAAAATGGATTCGTGAAATTTTTGGCCCGAAGATTTCCACCAGAATTTGAGTCCAAAATAGTTTAGTCATTTTACAAGTAAAGTATTAGTCCTACAACAAAGATGTATAGAAACAAAGTTGTTCAGCTTGACAAGTTCTATCTGATGGTGTCATCCGTTTGTAAATTACTCTTTTGCTTTAGGAGAAAAATGTAATTAAGTAGAAGTTTCGTGTAAAATACAAATATATCAATATCTCCATTACTTACATTCCAATTACATTCTAGTAAAGCTCAAAGGAACGGGCGTCTCCTGCTCTATAATTACTATTACGTATGTTTTTTACGTAAACCTCATACTTTTCGAGTTATTTTGAAAAACATAATTTCATGAAAAAAATCTAAGGTGACACCCTTGAAAATTTCGTGAAAAATTTCCACACCTCAGAATTTCATGAAAATTTGTACCTAAAGGTTTTCAGTCAAACTGAACACGAATCTGGACTCAGTTTCATCATTACTATAATATTAAACACTATATACGCATGTGTGATACGCCTAAAACTATTTATTCTCTCTATTTATCTCTCTAACTCTATCACGCTCTCTCTCTCTCTCTCTCTCTCTCTCTCTCTCTCTCTCTCTCTCTCTCTCTCTCTCTCTCTCTCTCTCTCTCTCTCTCCAAACTCCTAGTGCAAAATCAAAATATTCTCCCCCTCCTCCCCCTCCTCCTCCTCCTCCTCTGTGTCTTCCTTCTTAAATAGTCTTCAGTGG
This sequence comes from Metacarcinus magister, assembly GCA_029783475.1. Taxonomy (NCBI): domain Eukaryota; kingdom Metazoa; phylum Arthropoda; class Malacostraca; order Decapoda; family Cancridae; genus Metacarcinus; species Metacarcinus magister. Next base: position 47,117 of record JAPQNM010001630.1, on the reverse strand, counting down.
ACCAATTAGCGCCAATATTTATTTTAATCATTATTATTTATTTTTATCATTAATATTTATTTTTATCATTAATATATATTTTTATCATTAATATATATTTTTATCATTAATATATATTTTTATCATTAATATTTATTTTTATCATTAATATTTATTTTTATCATTAATATATATTTTTATCATTAATATTTATTTTTATAATTAATATATATTTTTATCATTAATATATATTTTTATCATTAATATATATTTTTATCATTAATATATATTTTTATCATTAATATTTATTTTTATCATTATTATTTATTTTTATCATTAATATATATTTTTATCATTAATATATATTTTTATCATTAATATATATTTTTATCATTAATATATATTTTTATCATTAATATATATTTTTATCATTAATATATATTTTTATCATTAATATATATTTTTATCATTAATATTTATTTTTATCATTAATATATATTTTTATCATTAATATATATTTTTATCATTAATATATATATTTTTATCATTAATATATATTTTTATCATTAATATTTATTTTTATCATTAATATATATTTTTATCATTATTATTTATTTTCATCATTAATATTTATTTTTTATCATTAATATTTATTTTTATCATTAATATTTATTTTTATCATTAATATATATTTTTATCATTAATATTTATTTTTATCATTAATATTTATTTTTATCATTAATACTTATTTTTATCATATATATATATTTTTATCATTAATATATATTTTTATCATTAATATTTATTTTTATCATTAATATATATTTTTATCATTATTATTTATTTTTATCATTAATATATATTTTTATCATTAATATTTATTTTTATCATTATTATTTATTTTTATCATTAATATTTATTTTTTATCATTAATATTTATTTTTTATCATTAATATATATTTTTATCATTAATATATATTTTTATCATTAATATATATTTTTATCATTAGTATATATTTTTATCATTAATATATATTTTTATCATTAATATTTCTTTTTATCATTAATATATATTTTTATCATTAATATTTATTTTTATCATTAATATTTATTTTTATCATTAATATATATTTGTATCATTAATATGTATTTTTATCATTAATATATATTTTTATCATTAATATATATTTTTATCATTAATATATATTTTTATCATTAATATATATTTTTATCATTAATATTTATTTTTATCATTAATATTTATTTTTATCATTAATATATATTTTTATCATTAATATATATTTGTATCATTAATATATATTTTTATCATAAATATTTATTTTTATCATTAATATTTATTTTTTATCATTAATATATATTTTTATCATTAATATTTATTTTTATCATTAATATTTATTTTTATCAATAATATTTATTTTTATCATTAATATATATTTTTATCATTAATATATATTTTTATCATTAATATATATTTTTATCATTAATATTTATTTTTATCATTATTATTTATTTTTATCATTAATATTTATTTTTATTATTAATATTTATTTCTATCATTAATATATATTTTTATCATTAATATATATTTTTATCATTAATATATATTTTTATCACTAATATTTATTTTTATCATTAATATTTATTTTTATCATTAATATATATTTTTATCATTAATATTTATTTTTATCATTCATACTTATTTTTATCATTAATATATATTTTTATCATTAATATATATTTTTATCATTAATATATATTTTTATCATTAATATTTATTTTTATCATTATTATTTATTTTTATCATTAATATTTATTTTTATCATTAATATTTATTTTTATCATCAATATATATTTTTATCATTAATATTTATTTTTATCATTAATATTTATTTCTATCATTAATATATATTTTTATCATTAATATATATTTTTATCATTAATATATATTTTTATCACTAATATTTATTTTTATCATTAATATATATTTTTATCATTAATATTTATTTTTATCATTAATATTTATTTTTATCATTAATATTTATTTTTTATCATTAATATATATTTTTATCATTAATATATATTTTTATCATTAATATTTATTTTTATCATTCATACTTATTTTTATCATTAATATTTATTTTTATCATTAATATATATTTTTATCATTAATATTTATTTTTATCATTAATATTTATTTTTTATCATTAATATATATTTTTATCATTAATATTTATTTTTATCATTAATAATTATTTTTATCATTAATATATATTTTATCATTAATATATATTTTTATCATTAATATATATTTTTATCATTAATATATATTTTTATCATTATTATTTATTTTTATCATTAATATTTATTTTTATCATTAATATTTATTTTTATCATTAATATATATTTTTATCATTAATATATATTTTTATCATTAATATTTATTTTTATCATTAATATATATTTTTATCATTATTATTTATTTTTATCATTAATATTTATTTTTATCATTAATATTTATTTTTATCATTAATATTTATTTTTATCATTAAAATATATTTTTATCATTAATATTTATTTTTATCATTAATATATATTTTTATCATTAATAATTATTTTTATCATTAATATTTATTTTTTATCATTAATATATATTTTTATCATTAATATATATTTTTATCATTAATATTTATTTTTATCATTAATATTTATTTTTATCATTAATATATATATATTTTATCATTAATATATATTTTTATCATTAATATATATTTTTATCATTAATATATATTTTTATCATTATTATTTATTTTTATCATTAATATTTATTTTTATCATTAATATTTATTTTTATCATTAATATATATTTCTATCATTAATATATATTTTTATCATTAATATTTATTTTTATCATTAATATATATTTTTATCATTAATATATATTTTTATCATTAATATTTATTTTTATCATTAATATATATTTTTATCATTAATATATATTTTTATCATTAATATATATTTTTATCATTAATATATATTTTTATCATTAATATTTATTTTTATCATTAATATATATTTTTATCATTATTATTTATTTTCATCATTAATATTTATTTTTATCATTAATATTTATTTTTATCATTAATATTTATTTTTATCATTAATATATATTTTTATCATTAATATTTATTTTTATCATTAATATTTATTTTTATCATTAATACTTATTTTTATCATATATATATATTTTTATCATTAATATATATTTTTATCATTAATATTTATTTTTATCATTAATATATATTTTTATCATTATTATTTATTTTTATCATTAATATATATTTTTATCATTAATATTTATTTTTATCATTATTATTTATTTTTATCATTAATATTTATTTTTATCATTAATATTTATTTTTATCATTAATATATATTTTTATCATTAATATATATTTTTATCATTAATATATATTTTTATCATTAGTATATATTTTTATCATTAATATATATTTTTATCATTAATATATATTTTTATCATTAATATATATTTTTATCATTAGTATATATTTTTATCATTAATATATATTTTTATCATTAATATTTATTTTTATCATTAATATTTATTTTTATCATTAATATATATTTGTATCATTAATATGTATTTTTATCATTAATATATATTTTTATCATTAATATATATTTTTATCATTAATATATATTTTTATCATTAATATATATTTTTATCATTAATATTTATTTTTATCATTAATATTTATTTTTATCATTAATATATATTTTTATCATTAATATATATTTGTATCATTAATATATATTTTTATCATAAATATTTATTTTTATCATTAATATTTATTTTTTATCATTAATATATATTTTTATCATTAATATTTATTTTTATCATTAATATTTATTTTTATCAATAATATTTATTTTTATCATTAATATATATATTTATCATTAATATATATTTTTATCATTAATATATATTTTTATCATTAATATTTATTTTTATCATTATTATTTATTTTTATCATTAATATTTATTTTTATTATTAATATTTATTTCTATCATTAATATATATTTTTATCATTAATATATATTTTTATCATTAATATATATTTTTATCACTAATATTTATTTTTATCATTAATATTTATTTTTATCATTAATATATATTTTTATCATTAATATTTATTTTTATCATTCATACTTATTTTTATCATTAATATATATTTTTATCATTAATATATATTTTTATCATTAATATATATTTTTATCATTAATATTTATTTTTATCATTATTATTTATTTTTATCATTAATATTTATTTTTATCATTAATATTTATTTTTATCATCAATATATATTTTTATCATTAATGTTTATTTTTATCATTAATATTTATTTCTATCATTAATATATATTTTTATCATTAATATATATTTTTATCATTAATATATATTTTTATCACTAATATTTATTTTTATCATTAATATATATTTTTATCATTAATATTTATTTTTATCATTAATATTTATTTTTATCATTAATATTTATTTTTTATCATTAATATATATTTTTATCATTAATATATATTTTTATCATTAATATTTATTTTTATCATTCATACTTATTTTTATCATTAATATTTATTTTTATCATTAATATATATTTTTATCATTAATATTTATTTTTATCATTAATATTTATTTTTATCATTAATATATATTTTTATCATTAATATTTATTTTTATCATTAATAATTATTTTTATCATTAATATATATTTTATCATTAATATATATTTTTATCATTAATATATATTTTTATCATTAATATATATTTTTATCATTATTATTTATTTTTATCATTAATATTTATTTTTATCATTAATATTTATTTTTATCATTAATATATATTTTTATCATTAATATATATTTTTATCATTAATATTTATTTTTATCATTAATATATATTTTTATCATTATTATTTATTTTTATCATTAATATTTATTTTTATCATTAATATTTATTTTTATCATTAATATTTATTTTTATCATTAAAATATATTTTTATCATTAATATTTATTTTTATCATTAATATATATTTTTATCATTAATAATTATTTTTATCATTAATATTTATTTTTTATCATTAATATATATTTTTATCATTAATATATATTTTTATCATTAATATTTATTTTTATCATTAATATTTATTTTTATCATTAATATATATATATTTATCATTAATATATATTTTTATCATTAATATATATTTTTATCATTAATATATATTTTTATCATTATTATTTATTTTTATCATTAATATTTATTTTTATCATTAATATTTATTTTTATCATTAATATATATTTCTATCATTAATATATATTTTTATCATTAATATTTATTTTTATCATTAATATATATTTTTATCATTAATATATATTTTTATCATTAATATATATTTTTATCATTAATATTTATTTTTATCATTAATATTTATTTTTATCATTAATATATATTTTTATCATTAATATATATTTTTATCATTAATATTTATTTTTATCATTATTATTTATTCCTATCATTAATATTTATTTTTATCATTAATATATATTTTTATCATAAATATATATTTTTATCATTAATATTTATTTTTATCATTAATATATATTTGTATCATTAATATATATTTGTATCATTAATATATATTTTTATCATTAATATTTATTTTTATCATTAATATTTATTTTTAACATTAATATTTATTTTTATCATTATTATTTATTTTTATCACTAATATTTATTTTTATCATTAATATATATTTCTATCATTAATATATATTTTTATCATTAATATTTATTTTTATCATTAAAATATATTTTTATCATTAATATATATTTTTATCATTAATATTTATTTTTATCAATATTATTTATTTTTATCATTAATATTTATTTTTATCATTAATATTTATTTTTATCATTAATATTTATTTTCATCATTAATATTTATTTTTATCATTAATATATATTTTTATCATTAATATTTATTTTTATCAATATTATTTATTTTTATCATTAATATTTATTTTTATCATTAATATTTATTTTTATCATTAATATTTATTTTTATCATTAATATTTATTTTTATCATTAATATTTATTTTTATCATTAATATATATTTTTATCATTAATATTTATTTTTATCAATATTATTTATTTTTATCATTAATATTTATTTTTATCATTAATATTTATTTTTATCATTAATATTTATTTTTATCATTTCTATCATTATTTTCCTTATTATCTGTTCTTTCCTCTTCCTCTTCTTAGTAGTAGTAGTAGTAATGATAATAATAATAATAATAATAATAATAATAATAATAATAATAATAAAATTATTTTTATTATTATTAGTAGTAGTAATAGTAGTAATAATAATAGTAATTTGAAGACCTACAACTATTATTGATATAATTTTTCAAGTATTTGTGACGAAAATGGATTTCAATTTTTTGGCCCGAAAATGTTGACCAAAATTTGTGTTGAATATGTTTTGTCATTTTCCTAAGTTATTATTAGTGTTACGAGGCCAATGTACAGATACAAAGTTGTAAAGCTTCAGGAGTTCTATCGACTAGTATCATCAGTTTTACAATTACTCCCATAGTGTTTGAGAAATATTAGATTTTGTGATAAAAATTAATGATTTACATATATATTATTTTCTCAGTTATTTATAACTCAATTATATTCTACCATAGCTCAAAAGAACGAGCGTCTCATGCTCTATTTTTATTATAATATACCAATTTTACCTAAACCACATACTTTTTGAGTTATTGCAAAAAACATGATTTCTGAAAAAAAATCTAAGGTGCTACCCTTGAAAATTTCACAAAAAATTTTCACACTTCAGAATTTGATGAAAATTGTTACATAGAAGTTCAAGGTCATCACGAACACGAATCTGTCATCAGTTTTATAATTAGTATAATATTAAACACTATTTCAGCCTTAATTGTGTAATAATGATAAGGAAAATAACCATTACTTCACATTACTGGCTCATGCTGGTCTCTCTCTCTCTCTCTCTCTCTCTCTCTCTCTCTCTCCCTCCAAATTTGACGTAAACCTCATACTTTTTGAGTTATTGCAAAACACATGATTTCTTTTAAAAAAATCGAATATAATAATAATATTTATTTTTATCATTATTATTTATTTTTATCATTATTATTTCTTTTTATCATTAATATTTCTTTTTATCATTCATATTTCTTTTTATCATTATTATTTATTTTTATCATTAATATTTATTTTTATCATTATTATTTATTTTTATCATTAACATTTCTTTTTATCATTAATATTTCTTTTTATCATTAATATTTATTTTTATCATTAATATATATTTTTATCATTAATATATATTTTTATCATTAATATATATTTTTATCATTAATATATATTTTTATCATTAATATTTATTTTTATCATTAATATATATTTTTATCATTAATATATATTTTTATCATTAATATTTATTTTTATCATTATTATTTATTTTTATCATTAATATTTATTTTTATCATTAATATTTATTTTTATCATTAATATATATTTTTATCATTAATATATATTTTTATCATTAATATATATTTTTATCACTAATATTTATTTTTATCATTAATATATATTTTTATCATTAATATTTATTTTTATCATTAATATTTATTTTTTTCATTAATATATATTTTTATCATTAATATATATTTTTATCATTAATATTTATTTTTATCATTAATATTTATTTTTATCATTAATATATATTTTTATCATTAATATATATTTTTATCATTAATATATATTTTTATCATTAATATATATTTTTATCATTAATATATATTTTTATCATTAATATTTATTTTTATCATTAATATATATTTTTATCATTAATATATATTTTTATCATTAATATTTATTTTTATCATTAATATATATTTTTATCATTAATATTTATTTTTATCATTAATATTTATTTTTATCATTAATATATATTTTTATCATTAATATATATTTTTATCATTAAAATATATTTTTATCATTAATATTTATTTTTATCATTAATATATATTTTTATCATTAATATTGATTTTTATCATTAATATTTATTTTTTATCATTAATATATATTTTTATCATTAATATCTATTTTTATCATTATTATTTATTTTTATCATTAATATATATTTTTATCATTAATATTTATTTTTATCATTAATATATATTTTTATCATTAATATATATTTTTATCATTAATATATATTTTTATCATTAATATATATTTTTAACATTAATATTTATTTTTATCATTAATATATATTTTTATCATTAATATATATTTTTATCATTAATATATATTTTTATCATTAATATATATTTTTATCATTAATATTTATTTTTATCATTAATATATATTTTTATCATTAATATATATTTTTATCATTAATATATATTTTTATCATTAATATTTATTTTTATCATTAATATATATTTTTATCAATAATATTTATTTTTATCATTAATATTTATTTTAATCATTAATATTTATTTTTTATCATTAATATTTATTTTTATCATTAATATATATTTTTATCATTAATATATATTTTTATCATTAATATTTATTTTTATCATTAATATATATTTTTATCAATAATATTTATTTTTATCATTAATATATATTTTTATCATTAATATATATTTTTATCATTAATATTTATTTTTATCATTAATATTTATTTTTATCATTAATATATATTTTTATCATTAATATATATTTTTTATCATTAATATTTATTTTTATCAATAATATTTATTTTTATCATTAATATATATTTTTATCATTAATATTTATTTTTATCATTAATATTTATTTTTATCATTAATATATATTTTTATCATTAATATTTATTTTTATCATTAATATATATTTTTATCATTAATATTTATTTTTATCATTAATATTTATTTTTATCAATAATATTTATTTTTATCATTAATATATATTTTTATCATTAATATATGAGAGATTTTAAATCCCATCACCCAATTCTCGCTTCCACAGGACCCACCAATGAGGCAGGTTTCCACCTAAGCTCTGCCCTGCGCGACTCTCACCACATCACTCTGCTGAACGACGTCGCACAACCAACACACATTGGAAACGGTAGGCTTGATCTCACCCTCATCTCCACTAATCTAGTTCACTCCTCATCATGGTCGCTTCACCCAACACTCACCAGCGATCACTTCGGCGTGATCATAGACATCCGGACCATCCTCGCCCCTCCTCCACCACGTCCCCAAAAATTCAATATGCGGCGTGCTGACTGGTGTGTGTTTCAGGACAAAGTTGAGGAGGTTTTCAAGAACACACAGCTTCCCCCCATGCTTGATGCCCAGGCGACCACGGTCACTAACATCATCCTGGAAGCAGCCCACCAATCCATCCCGTTCGTGAAGCCTCACTCCCGCACCTACAAAGATCGGTGGATCTATGGCACCAGAGTGCAAGAACTCAACAGGAGGGTCAACGCAGCACGCAAGTATTATCGTCACCACCCATGTACCACCACCCGTCAATACCTCCAAAGTGTTGTACGCCATGCACACAACACTAAGACAAAGCTGCGTAATGAAGCCTGGCTTCAATGGTGCAAGGGAGTAAATGCTCACACACCCCTTGGAGAGATGTGGCGTCGAGTCCGCGCTATTTACAAACCTCGCCCTCCTCCTCCACCCACTCATCCCTCTCCACAAGACGAAGCCAACAGACTGGCCCGCCACTTCGCCTCTCGCACTTCACCATCTATTTTACCTCCTACTACACAAAGCGAGCAATGTTACCTCAACGCCGAGAGATCCACTGCCATCACCACTGCCTGTGCTGAAGCAGCCGTCACCGATGCTCCCTTCACCATCCACGAGCTTGACGCTGCCCTACACTCCAAACCTGACACCGCTCCTGGCTCTGACAAAATAACTTACTCCATGCTGGCTCACCTAGGGCACACAGGCAAAACGGCCCTCCTCTCACTGTACAACCTTTCTCTCGAAACTGGAGCATTACCATCTGAATGGAAAGTTGCTACAATCCAGCCGATCCCAAAGCCCAAGGATCCGACAACAATGAGGCCGATCTCCCTTCTAAGTTGTCCTGCAAAGATCCTTGAACGCATGGTTCTTGCCCGCCTGAAGTGGCAGTCAGGCCCACTTCACCCTTCGCTATTCGCATACCAGTCACACAGAAGCACCACCACCTGCCTCATGACCCTTCTTGATGCTCTACGCTCGCGCTCAGGACTTGTTGTTTTCCTAGACCTCGAAAAGGCTTTTGAGCTGGCCAGCCCACCTGCCATCCTCGAAGCATTGACCAGGAAGGGGATTCGTGGTCGCCTCCTACAATGGGTGTCTGACTTTCTAACTGACCGCAGTGCTCGGGTACGTTTCCAAGGCCACCTCTCTCCCCCACATCACCACACCTTAGGCACGCCTCAAGGAAGCTGCCTCAGCCCCTTCCTATTCAACATCCTAATGGAAGGTCTTTTTGCCACCTCCTATGGACCTGGGGTTCAACTTTTATGCTACGCCGACGACCTTGCACTAGTCTTCCCCAAACAAAACTACAAGAACCTTGTGCCCAGTGCCCTGAAGATTTTACAACAACACTGCACTGTCCTCGGTCTCAAAGTCAATCCTGAAAAGTCACGCTACATGACTTTTGGACTTTCTCCTCCATCACAGCCGCTTTGTCTTGGAAACACTCCCATACAACGACACGTTCCTTCCGACTCTCAAACAACACTACTGCCTACCAAGCCGAACTGGTTGCACTCCTTATTTCACTACAACACGCCTGCAATCTTCAACCCACTTCCATCCACATCTTCTCAGACTCCCTTTCTGCTCTACACGCCATTCAACACGACTCTCCTACAGACAATGTCCTCCTCATCTCCTCCATTCACCATCACCTCCTAACTCTCTATCGCTCCAATACCGATGTTGCCTTCCATTGGGTTCCGGGACATGTTGGTCTCAACGGGAATGAGCGAGCTGACACAGCAGCCCGCCAAGCTAGTGAGAATTCATCCATCACTTTTCATGTCCCTATTAGCTATTCCAGCATTAAGGGAATGGTCAACAGGGCAGCCATCACTCAAACTGCTCATCTCCTGGAAAATTTTGTCATCCAGGGCTCTCGGTCAGCAACCTGGTACACGACTGCAACCAAGAGGAAACCACTTCAAATTCCACCTGGAACATCCCAAGAAATAGTATCCCACCTCGTCCGCCTAAGACTTGGTTACCTCTGCTGGTCACAGATAACAAACACAGACTCCGACCCTTGCCCACACTGCCTCACAGTCTCTGATGACCCACTAATACACTACGTCCTTCACTGCCCAAGTACCTGCAGACTACGTTCCCGGACTGCCGAGTCCCCTGATCCCGAGTACGAGCAGGCTGCACGGGTGGTCGCCTCTTCACCTCTAGCAGCGCTGCTCGACATCTGCACAAACTACCCTCCACCTCGATAGAAACCCTAACCATAATGTACATACACTGACGGGCTCTTAGTCAGCCCGTGCTCTTCCTCCCGGAGGAGCGATAGGGAAAAGCTGTCAATACACACCCGACACCTACCCACTGCTTTCGGTCCAAGCCCAGCCCACCACACGCTTCTCATGGACGGCCCACCCTTCCCCCACACCGTCGCCTGCAGTCCTACACATCCTCAGGAACCCGCATCACCTACAAGCACATAGCGAGTGTACCACCTACGAGGCAACCATTGAACTGTAGCTACTTGGCGTGTGATGGTGTGATGGTGGACTACAATTTGGTATCCTCGCAGCTAACACAAACTTCACCACACTCATCACCAGGATAACAGGACGCAGGTTATCATCAGCTTCCTTCACTCTTCCAAAAACCTGGTGAGTGTATCTGTGATTTTGTGATTCAGCTGATTGTGAGTTCTCGTGTGGACCAATATGGAGATAAGGTTAGCCTACTAATTTTGAGGCACGGACTATTTTGATATATATAATGCTTGGTATTCCTCAACCTTAATTCTATCTGACATGTAAGTATTAAGCTTGGGAGGTGACGCTAATGTCACCTAAATACAAACCAAATATCGTGTCTTCCTCTTGCCCGACACAGCCTCCGCCTCCCACACACGACACTCGGCTCGCTTATATTCACTTAAACTCACTTATACCTACCACGCCTGTCACCTCATCCTCACTGACCCCTTATACTGGTGCAGGAATGTGTTAGGAAACAATTGAACACTTCATGCTGGTAATATGGAGATAATATTAGGGTCTTCTGGTTTGAATAAAAAATTGGCGGGAACTTTACCCTGTGAAGATATCATGTCCGTCTGACTGTGTGACTGACTGGATGCAGACGGAAAAAGTCGACGGAAACATAAAAAAAACGTTTAAACCCTCAATATTGATGGAAAAAGTGGTAGTGTGACGCCGCCTTAAGCCTATAATAACACTAATAATATATATAATCTTTAAGGAAGGGAAGGAAATGTCTGATACATAAATAAATCCAGCGCGTGATCCCACTGACTCACAAGGACTTGATGCAGGCGGAAAAAAAACATTGGAACGCTCTAGCTCGCCTCCGCCTCCTCCTCCACACAAACACACACGACTCGCCTGTCACTTCATCCTTACCTACCCCTCACTGACCTTACTGGTGCAGGAATGTGTTAAGAAACAATAGAACACTTCATTACATTAGTAATAGTATATGTGTTTATAATAACGAGCATCGCCTGAAACCTTCACATATGTGTTGAATACCTACTTCATGTATATATTGATATCGTCCGAGCAGTAGTTATACATACTGATAATAATAATAAAAATAATAAATGCATAATCAGTTGTGAATTGATGAACATTATTTATATATAATTTAAAGTCTCATTTGAGCGTCACTTGGTCAGCTGACTCGGTGTAAACATAACGAATAGAACCACAACAAGAGTACAAGACACATAACAAGAGGAAGAACAAGAACAAAAAGACGAAGAACAAGACTAATAAAAAGGAGAACAAGAAGACGAAATAGAAAAGGAAGAAGACAAAAAATAATAAAAGGAATAAGAACGAGAAGACGAATAATAATAATAAGAAGAAGACGAAGGACATTATATTCAATCTTTTTATTTGAAGTCCTTTAGTTTACAATCATGAAGGCTACACAGAGTGAGGTTGGAAATGGACCTGTTGGGAAAGAAGACATGGAGGTGGACGAGGCAGGAAGAGGAGGAGGAGGAGGAGGAGAGGAAGAGGAAGAAGAGGAGGAGGAAGAATTAGGTGAAGGCGATATTGAAGGTATGAAATTTAAACGTATTTTTAGTTAAATATTTATAATAACAAATTGATGATGATAATTGTTATTCTAAGCCCACAAACCTGACAGAATTAGTTAGGTTAGGGTTAGTCCAAAACAAAATATGTGTGTAGAGAATTCAGTTATATTTTGACATTACCTGATGCATTTTGAGAAGGTTTTTTGTTAATTACGTTTCCGTTGCAAATTGTTAAGTTTGTGAGATATTCAATGTTTTCTGTGAGACATTCTCTTCGTATATAAGGTCAAGTTTAGTTTGGTTTGAACAAGGTTATGTGATTTGTCAATGTAGGTTAAGGTTTAGTTATGTTAGGTTAGGTTAGGTTGTTAATTTAGAAGATATCAAATGCTTTCTATGACCAAAAGTAGGGAGTTAGACGAGGTGCAGACGCCATTATGAAGATGTATTATTATTATTATTATTAAGATTACTATTATTATTATTAAGATTACTATTATTATTATTAGTAGTAGTAGTAATGGTTATATTAGTAGTAGTAGTAATAGTAATAGTAGTTGTAATGGTTATATTATTATTATTATTATTATTAGTAGTAGTAGTAGTAGTAGTAGTAATGGTTATAGTAGTAGTAGTAGTAGTAGTTATGATAATAGATAATATTGTAGTAGTACACAATTTCTAGGATAAACAAAACACAATTATCTTTACTAAATAATTCTCCACCACCACCACCACAACCTTCCCCTTTCCCTCCCCTCTCCCCACCACCCCATACAACCTTCCCTCCCCCTTTCCCCTCCACCACACCCCTTCCCCGCCCCCCCACAGAGTACCTCAAGCTGGATGCCGAACTAGACGCTCTTAGCACCGCCCTGGACACCTTAGAACAGCGGAACGACTCTATCAACTCACGCCTACGCAAGATTCTAGACGACAACAGAGCTATCAGGGAGGACGGGGAGGAGGAGGAGGAGGAAGAAGGGGTGGAGAAGATGGAGTAAGGAGGAGTGTGGTGGAGGTAGGGAAGGGAGAGAATGGAGGAAGAGGAGGAGTGTGGTGGAGGAGAAAGGGAAGGGAGAGAGAATGGATTAAGGAGGAGGAGAAGGAAGAGAAGGGGAAGATAATGAAGGAGAAGGGAAGAGAAAGGAAAATAGATTAGTGTGTAGGAGGAGGAGGAGGAGGAAGAGTAGTAGTAGTAGTAGTAGTAGTTTGTACATTCCAGTGTATGTGTGTGTGTGTGTGTGTGTATGTAGAATTATATTGCATACATATTGTTAAGTTAAAAAGAATGATATTATTTATTTCCATTAAGATTAGTCAAAGAATTACATGTTTTATTATTATTATTATTATTATTTTATTTATTATTATTATTATTATTATTATTATTACAAGATGATTGGTTAAATATTGCTAAGATGACTCGTTCGACCTTTCGTTACCTTTATAATAAGTTAAGGTTTGGTTAATTTATATTATGTTATGTTATGTTATGTTGATTTAGAAGCTATCAAATATTTTCTATGACAAAAAGTAGGGGGTTGTATGAGGTGCAGACGCCATTTTCTTTCATAGCCACACGCCATTCTGATGAAGATGTTAAAATTTACCGTAAAAAATTGCTTTGTTAGCGTAACCTTCCCAGAGCTGCTGTTAAATACACCTAACCAAACCTAACCTAACTAAACCCAACTTAACCTAACCTAACCTAACGTAACTTAACCTAACCTAACGTAACTTAACCTAACCTAACGTATTTTTTCAGTAATTTTCAGTAACTGTTTGGTGTGATCTGAACAAGTATCTGAGGTTGAATTTGCAGTGCATTATAAAGGTTAGGTTAGGTTAGGTTAGGTAAGGTTAGGTAAGGTTAGGTTAGGTTAGGTATCGAATGGGTCGTCGTACAAAT
This sequence comes from Metacarcinus magister, assembly GCA_029783475.1. Classification (NCBI taxonomy): domain Eukaryota; kingdom Metazoa; phylum Arthropoda; class Malacostraca; order Decapoda; family Cancridae; genus Metacarcinus; species Metacarcinus magister. The sequence continues at coordinate 31,765 of JAPQNM010001630.1, read as the reverse complement.
ATTTACCGACGTTTTCAATAATATAGGTTTTGGGAGAATCAGAAATACAATTATAATTATATATATACCAAAAAAAAAACCGACTTTCGACATTCACAAAGATATATAAACAAAATAACAAATATATTTATCTTACCTTACGTTTATTAATAAAAAAAAAAAGTTGTACGTATAATTATCTAAATACTTTTGTAAATGATATTATTCCTGTGATTAATATATTGTGTAAATGATGATATGTAATTATTAATCATTTGTATCCCTTTCATTTATTCATTTATTATAAGTATGTAATAACTAATGAGGTTTAAAATATAATTAGAGATAGATATTAACATTTTACTAATTATCTCATTATTCCTTTCTTCATTCTCTTCTTCTTCTTTATATTTATTCCTCATTCCACATTAACATACAAAAACATGATATAATATAATAATAATAAAAAAAAACATTATTATTATTATTATTTTTATTGGTTCAGTTATACATGAATCTTCACAGACTAATTAAATATGTATGTGTGTTTGTTTGTTTGTTCTGTTAGTCTGTATTAAGGTAAGGTTGGGGGGGTGAGGGTGAAAAATGTGTGTGTGTGTTTGTATGTGCGTGTGTGTGTGTGTAAAAACAAACAAATTAATTGCTAATATATATATATTGACAACTTCACACACACACACACACACACACACACACACAGAAATAATATATACAAATCAAAATTAATTATTATCATCTTTTAACCACCTCTCTCTCTCTCTCTCTCTCTCTTTCTTTCCTTCCCTTCCTTCTTCCTCTTTCTCTCTCTGCCAAATATAGACAACTGGTGGTGGTGGTAGTGGTAGTGGTAGTGGTAGTGGTAGTAGTAGTAGTAGTAGTAGTAGTAGTAGTAGTAGTAGTAGTAGTAGTAGTAGCAGCAGTAGTAGTAGTAGTGGTCTTAACGGGCTTGAGGAGGGGGGGGCATCAGGCCTGGGGTGGGGGGGCCGGCCATAGCAGATCCTGGCCCCAACACCAGCTGTAGGGGGAGGGGGGGGTTAGAATTGGGGTCTCTCTCTCTCTCTCTCTCTCTTTCGCTCTCTCTTGTTCTTTCGCTCTCTCTCGTTCTTTTATTTCATGTATTTATCTTTCGTCTTGCATCTATTATTATTCTTCTCTCTCTCTCTATATATATTAATTATTTTTCTTATTATCTCTCATTCTCTCTTTCTTTCTTTCTCTCATTCGTTCGCTCTTTTTATTTATTTATTTTTAATGTACTTTTCCTCTTCCATCGTCTATCGCTTTCTCGTTCCTTCATTCTCTCTCTCTCTCTCTCCACCCGGTTGCGATCCTGCTTCATCATCTCCTCCACGTTCATTCTCTCCAGTTCGAACATGACTGGAGCGAAGAGGAGGACCGAGGAGCTCACCGCTACCCACACCACCTGCCGGCTCAAGTCATAGGTGCCTGGGGGGGGAGGTTAGGTTAGGTTAGGTGGTGGTGGTGGTGGTAGTGGTAGGTTAGGTTAGGTTAGGTTAGGTAAGGTTAGGTATGGTTAGGTAAGGTTAGGTTTGGTTAGGTAAGGTTAGGTAGTGGTACTGGTAGTGGTAGTGGTGGTGGTGGTGGTAGTAGTAGTAGTAGTAGTAGAATAATAGGTAAAGTAAGGTTAGGTTAAGTAGTAGTAGTAGTAGTAATAATAGTAATAATAATAGTAGTAGTTGTCGTGGTAAGAATTAAGAAGGTAAGGTAATATATGTAAAAGTTAGGTGAAGTAATAGTAATAATAGTAATAATAATAGTAATAGTAATAGCCTTGACAGTATAAGTTGAATTCGTGTCTATATGAAATCAGTTATATATTATTTTGATAAACTACATCTACGTATATAACATTATCGAGTGATGTGATATATTTTTGAACGGAAAGATTATTATACTGTAGTAGTAATAGTAGTAGTAAAAATAGGTTAGGTTAGGTAGTATTTCATAATATATATTTACACATAAGTATACATCAACACACACACACACACACACACATAAATCTTCCCATATAGAAACAAAAATAAATAAATAAAGATGTAGAAGTAATTAATGCAACAAATATTCATGATTAAAAATAAATAAATAAATAAATAATAATAATAGATTTAGAGACAGGTAAACGCACACACACACACGTACACACACACCTTTAATTATGCCTAAGGAGGTGGAGAGGGTGGATGAGCAGGTGGATCGTAGGCTCTCTGGAAACATTTCACTTAGGCCTAAAACTCTTTCCAATAAGCTTTCCTCCACATCCTGAAAGAGAAGATTATTATTATTATTATTATTATTATTATTATTATCATCGAAGTGCTTAGAGATACGGCAGTGGTAGCGCGTTGTCATCTGCTATGGGTACGGCCTGTGTCTTATTATTGACCTGGTTAACCATCTTTCAAGTTAGGTTAGGTTTGGTTCGGTTATATAAGCTTTTTACCCCAAAGTTAGGCACGTGCCGTATCTATAACCGAGCACTATAAGGATACGGCACTCATTAGGTTATGATTAGATTAGGTTATGTTATGTTAGGTACGGTTTGGTTCGGTTAGGTTCGGTTATATAAAATTTTCACCCAAAGATTAGGCAACTGCCGTATCTATAACCGAGCACTATAAGGATACGGCACTCATTAGGTTATGTTTGGTTAGGTTCGGTTATATAAGCTTTTTACCCCAAAAGTTAGGCAACTGCCGTATCTATAACCGAGCACTATAAGGATACGGCACTCATTAGGTTATGGTTATGTTAGGTTCAGTTATATAAGTTTTTCCCCCAAAAGTTAGGCAACTGCCGTATCTATAACCGAGCACTATGAGGATACGGCACTCGTTAGGTTACGGTTATGTTATGTTACGTTATATTTGGTTAGGTTAAGTTAGGTTCGGTTGTATAAGGTTTATATATTTTTTTGGTAAAAGTGTAGAATAAGGCCTTCTGCCCTTTTTTTTTTTCTCTCCTTCCCTGCATAGTATACATAGTGTACTCAACACATCTGGGTAGACACGTAGTAAGTGGTGAGTCAATAGGTAGCTTTGAAAGACGGTTGGATCAGAGTATGGATAGGGATGACAGGTGGGATGGATAAATATTGGATTATTACAAGGGTGGGGGGCAAGGAGCTGCCTCGTGTAGGTCATTAACTGGCCTCTTGCAGTCTCATCAATTCTTATGTTCTTATCTGTCAAGGTTTCAGGCGGGGGGCACCAGTATTTACCTTGCAAAACATCTTGGAAGTTATGTTAGGTTAGGTTATGTTATGTTCAGTTATGGTTAGGTTAAGGTTGTTAGGTTAGATTACGGTTATGTTATGTTAAGTTAGGTTAGGATCGGTTCAGCTTGGTTCGGTTATATAAGATTTTTACATTTTATTACCCAAAAGTTAGGGTTCTCAACTTTCAATTTTTTTCTGGATTTGGGTAATAAAATGTACAAGGCCAGAAGGTCTTATTCTGCACTTTTACCCCCCAAAAAGTTAGGCACGTCCACTGCCGTACCTGTAAGCACTGCCGTAATAATAATAAGTAGTAGTAGTTATTACATAAATCTAAAAAAAATAATAACAATAACTCAATAGTAACTCAATAAACAATAAAAATAACCTCACCTCTTCTTCCTCATTGTCAATTTCCAGGTCAGGGTTCGCTACGGTCAGGTCTTGAGTCGCTAAGGTTAGGTCAGCAGACGACTCCGTGACCTCCTCAGTACTTTCCGGCGTCACCTCGCTGCTGTTAACACCACTATCACGACCAGGGAGCTCAATTAAGGTAGCCATCACCCTTAATTACCCTCAAACAGCCTTGAATTAGGTGTAGATTAAGGTAAGGTCTTTTTACTTCTCTCTCTCTCCCACGCTGGTGATGTGCTGATGATGATGACGATGATGATTATTGTGTACTTGGACTTGAACTTGGGTTGGGAGTCACACAGCTTAGCCTTTGTATCGGCCAAGGTTTATATAGTATGTATAGACCTTGGTATTGGCTTTCTCCCTCACACCTGCAGGAGGAAGCAAGGAAAACAGGGTGAAAAGCTAGAAGTATTTACTCCTTCCTACCTCTGCCAGCATTACATTCATATTTGGTCCTTTATAACTAGGGGGCCGCCTGCCTCTCATTCTCTCTCATGCTTGTTCTCCATGACTTATCTAAACACTCTTTCACACACTCTAACACACTATTATTACTCCTTTATTCCGCACTCAAACCCAGCAGATAGGTACTCCATCTGCCTAGTCTCTG
>JAPQNM010001629.1:5000-39485 GCA_029783475.1 Metacarcinus magister | reverse complement strand
CACGAGTTCTACACATAATTATTGTTACTTACAATAATGTAAGGAGGGAGAACAAAAAACTCCCCGTGACAATTGGAGCCCGAACAGGGACTCGTGAATGTAACCCAGAGTGTGTTAAAGTAACTGGACGTTGTCCTTAGGCAAGTTAGAGACATACTAGCTAGCATGTCGGTCTGGAGGCAGGCTGATGCTGTGGAAATGGGAGGGCCCATATTGCCACGAGCTAGTGATAGCTCCGGATATATTCCGGCAATGGTGGTTTTTTGCCACGAGAGGGCCAGAGGCAGTGCCTCTAATGGAAACTGGCACTGTTGTTGAGGCAGTGCAGGGCATTTTTTTTTTGTCGCGTTTACCGGCGAGTAAACGTGAGGTCCAGTCAATGTTACGTGCATGGTAACTAAGGTGCATGGTGTGTTGCATGGTGTGGTTGAATAGGATAAATAGGCAGGTAGCCAGGATTATTTATTTCCACTATGTTACATCTGCAATTTACACCACATATTTACCATGTACACCGTGTTAACATACAGGCACTACATAACACTTGAAATTAAATGTGGTATAACAGCCTGAGCAAGCCTAAGCCAGACCAAGGCGCCGTGCCCTAGAGTTTTCCCTTAGTATGAAACTTAACGTAAATATGGGGTTTTACCTTGTGGGCGCCTCGTCTTGTCATCTGAGCTAAGGGTAGAGTGACATACACCACAGGTATGATCGAGTGAGTGTCTGGATTCTAATAGGTTGCATGACCAGAGCCAGGTAGCTTATAAGTGCATGGCTAAGAAAATGTCTGCAGCAGTTTTTTTCATGGCAAATTTTTTTCCCTTGGTAAAAATTTTTCAAAGGAGGGGCGAATGTCATGGGTGGAATTTGGGGCCTACGTGACATTTGGTGAGAATGTCATGGGTAAGGAATGTTTCCTTTGGGCCTACGTGCAGGTGGGGACGCTGCATTAAGCCGAATATTTCTTGGGTGAGTCATAAAACAAGACGTGCCTGACCCAATCAGATCGGAGCATTTTGGACAATGGAGTGAGTTGAAACCAAAATGCTTTATCTCCATGGGGGGGGTATTATCAGGCTGGGAGACATTTTCTGCATGCAAGCAGGTCTACTTAATTGTAGAGATAGTTGCATGATGTGTAACATTTACGCGCATGTTAAATTGGAGTTGTGTTATACGAATTAACACAAGCAGACTGACGCTTTCTGGCAGTCTGTGGCATGTCGGTGACCTGGGCAGGGTAGCGGCGAGCCGCTCTGACCCCGGGTGGACCGCGGGCAGTCTTGGTGGAGCGGCGGCGGTGAGAGGTCAGGTTTGGGGGGGTGAAATTCTTTTTCCACGCTGTTACTCGCGTCGCCATTGCAATCTTGCATAGTCCAAAGGGTGGACTGCAGTTGCATGGTGGCGTGAGGAATTGCGTGGAGTTTCTTTGGGAAGAAACTGGTGGGGATTAGGTGGTGAGTGAGGTGGAGGGAAGGTAAGTGGAGCCACGTGGAGCTAGTGAGTGGAGCTGCCTTTATGTGGAGAGTGGAGTAGCTACGTGGAAATGGTGGAACCATATTGCCACGTGACTCTAAGGGGAGTCTGGTTTTGTCCTACCTCATGAGAGAGATAGGTGGAGTTTCCCTGAGCTAGTTAAGAGGAATCGTCTCTGAGTGAGAGACTGAGCCTTGCTATGTGGAGTAAGTGGAGTTCAAGGTGGACGCCACGTACAGCTACCAGAGTTTAGCTAGGTGGATTAGGTGGAGTTGTCTCTAAGGGGAGTCTGGTTTTGTCCTGCCTCATGAGAGAGAGGAATCGTCTGGGTGAGACTGAGCCTTTATGTGGAGCTAGTTAGTGGAGTCGTCTCTGAGTGGAGAGACTGAGTCTAGCTGTGTGGAGAGAGGTGGAGTTTCTTGGAGTTTCTTTGCAGAAGAAACCGGCGGTGGAAGAGTGGTGGTGAGTGGAGTTGTCTTGTGAAGCGGTGGAGCTACCCACGCCTGCGAGCCGCCCACGCCTGCACGTGTGTACTCCCGCGCGCGCCCACTACTTCCTCGAGAGAGGAAGGTCTTAAGTGGAGTAAGGAAACTCGTAAGGCTTACAATTAAGTTTTATAGCCAGGTAGTGAGTGAATGGTGTGTGAGTCTTAATGATGACTTCTTTTTCAGGGTGAGCTTATTTAAATAAACTAAAGAAGTATGTCTACTTGTTTACTTCGCCAAACACTCTGGGTACATTAGATTTAAAACTTAGGCCCTACAGAGCCTCCGAAGGTGAGTGAATAGAGGTTGGTGTCGGAAGGCTGGTACTTATCCTACAGTTTTATCATCACGAGTTCTACATAATAATATATTACTACTACAATATTGTAAAGGGAGCGTACACAAAAAACCCCCCCGTGACAGTGTGTGTGTGTATTACATGTAACACACTTTCCTATCCCGTGACGCAATAATGACCGATGTATTTTACTGAAATTAACACGAAGCTTAAAACAAAAACGTTTTCAACTTCTAAATGTTACGTTCGCGTGAAAACAAATACTATACAGTTATTAATGGTATTGTCGCAGCATATTATTCCAACGATACATTTATTTATCCTTTTTTTTCAGTTTAATCACCATAAAAACGTAAATAACACACACACAGACATACAAAAGTGTCAATAAATATATCGGCCCATACAATTTATACTATTCCTACAGGTAATATTAATCAACATAACCTGTTCAACCCTCATTAATACAAATAGAAGTAAGAAACTAAAACAGAAATAATAATATAATAAAAAAATAATAAAATAAAAAAAAATATACTCGGTTCCTGGGCAATGGCTGCACCCATTCTTTCTTACATGTTCAAGATGCACTGATGCGTTGTTACCTGAGCCAGGCGGACCCATAAACATTTTCTCACCTATCACAACATTCACCGTCTGGCAATAACACGCTTCCATCACGGGGCTCACCTTATGGGGGGCGGAAGGGGGAAGGGAGAGGGAAGGGGAGATGATTAAGATGCTGAGGAGGGGATGAGAAGTGGGACTGAGGGTGAGAGGGGTAAGGGAAGGGGTGAAAGTTTACAGATTTGAAGTTATGGGTCTGAAACGCAGTAGGGGCTTGTGATACGCTGTTAGAAGGCTAATGGGACTTAATACATGGTAACTGAGGGTGTAGGGAACTAAAGGACTGAGTGTTTTAATATCTGAGGGTTTGCAAAGACTGAAGGACTGATGGGTTTATGTTTGACGCGGTTTAAGGTTGAAGACCGTGTGGCTGAGACGCTAGAAATCTTACACACACACACACACACACACACACACACACACACACACACACACACACACACACACACACACACACACAGCATAGTACAATTCCCCTGTGGATTAATTCATTGACTCGTGTTTGTATTTCACTGACTCAAAGAAACACTCTCTCACTCTCTCACTCTCTCTCTCTCTCTCTCTCTCTCTCTCTCTCTCTCTCTCTCTCTCTCTCTCTCTCTCTCTCTCTCTCTCTCAGAAACAACTTGGAAGCAGAATTTCTAGTTGTCTAAACCTTCATTAGCGGACTAATTACAAACGGAAGTAGGACGTGGAGAAAGAGAGTGAAGGGAAGGGAGAGAAGGGAAGGAAGGGAATTGAAGGGTGTTGCGAGGAAGGACAGGAGTGAAACAAACTTGAAAATAGAAAAAGAGAGATAGGGAGCAAGAGAGAGAAAGAAAAGTGGAGGAAGGATTGTGGAAGAGGAGGCTTGGGGAGGAAAGTTTAGGAAAACGTAAGTGGAAGGAGGACGAGAGGAAGGCTAAGGAGAGAGGAGGGAAGCTGAGGAAGCAAGTGGAGAAAAGGAAGGAGGGAGGGAAGAAGGGAGGGATGAAAAGAAGGAGGGAGGGAAGGAAAGAGCGAGAGTAGGAGAGAAGGATGGAGGGAGAGCAAGAGGGAAGGAAGGAGGGAGGGAAGGAAGGAGGTAGGATGGCTTACGAGGGCAGATGTGAGGATGCTTCTCACTGCCATCTAGCGGACAAAATCAATAACCAGGAGTAGGAAAGTGCCTCGATGTGCCACCAGAGTGCACCACCTCACAGGTTGCCACACCCCGCCACCCACATGATTCCTACAAGGCAACACACATTCCTCCTGTAGAATAGACCCTCATCCTACCTCCTGTCAGGCCATAAGACGAAGGATATGTGATGATAATATTAGGATAGTCATGTGGGTTTATTTAAGAGGGGTATATGTGGTTCCCTCTAACGGCCATTATGTTATATAGTCAAGTAACTGTGCTTTAAAATTCCGCAGTGAGGTAGGATGCTAGATACACCTGCAGGAAGGCGGGGAAGCCAGGTAGGTCAAACGAGGTCGGGTCATTCATGAATCAGGTCGAAGTATAAAGGATATTGACTTTTTTATATATAAGGAAAAAGTAAGTAAAGACGGATCTTAGCACCATCCTCCCTTTCTCCATCTCTCCCTCCTTCCCTCTTTCCATCATTCCCTCTCTCCCTCTCTCCTTCTCTCCCTCTCTCCTTCTCTCCCTCTCTCCTTCTCTCCCTCTCCTCGCTGCCCGACAAAAGAGCAAACGTGACAAAGTTTTGAAATAATTTTGAGGAAAACTTTTGGCTAAGTCCTGATATTCTGCAAGGCTCGTGGGAGGAAAAGTGAAAAAAAATGTTTCCCCTTCCCTTGCACCTCCATTTTCCTTGTCATTAGCTTATTTTTCCTCAATTCCAAAGCACAAGGTGAAGAAGATGGGATGGGGAGGAGTGAAAGGATGGGAAAGGGGTGAAGGGAGAAAGGGGAGAGAGAAGTGATGGGAAGGAAGGAAGCTGTGTGTGTGTGTGTGTGTGTGTGTGTGTGTGTGTGTGTGTGTGTGTGTGTGTGTGTGTGTGTGTGTGTGTGTGTGTGTGTGTCCGCACGGTCAAGGTCAAAGGATGGTGAAAGGATGTGGAAGGAAATATGAAGGAAAGGAAAGGAAAGTGGAATGGAATACCAATAAAAATTCTTGGTGAGCGGCAATAATGTAATAGTAATAAAAACATTATTATTATCATCATTATTATATATAGCATTAATCATAATAATAATAATAATAATAATAATAATAATAATAATAATAATAATAATAATAATAACGAACTCAATATTCCATTTATAATTAAGCTAACACGCATCATTGACTGAGTACAGGTCTCAAAGGGATGTAGAAGATACAGGTGTATATATGCTACACACGTTTTCCTTTCGTATACACAAACCAGAGCTGAATTTATCGCCCAAACCCATGTATACTAAACGCTGGAAGCTCCGTTTTCTCTTCAACTTTCAAAGAAAACTAAAGCTGCTGAGCATTTTAAGGGTTACTGTAAGAAAACCAAGGATGCTGCGTATCTTGAGGTTACTAGAAAAAAACGAAGAAAGTCAAGTATTTCAAGGATCACTATAACAAGACAACCTAAGCTGGATTCAATGCTCGTATTATATTCTACTCCGTTTCAATTTTCTTTCAGGTTTACAAGTGATTCCACGAATACTTCAGGATCAATGGAAAAGTGATGGCAAGCCTCCCACGGATAAGAAACAAAACAATATATACGAAGATAATGACTGCCCTTGTTATCGACTTGAACAATACCACGAGACCGAGAAAGTCACAACAAACACAGTATAAACCAGAATTAAGAACAAATGAGAAAGATTATGAACGTGCGTGCGTGTGTGTGTGTGTGTGTGTGTGTGTGTGTGTGTGTGTGTGTGTGTGTGTGTGTGTGTGTGTGTGTGTGTGTGTGTTGGGAAAGAGATGGAGGTAGAGAGACGTGTGGAAGTGAAAGTAAACAAGCAAACTGCCTGCACTAATTTATTCTCAGCATACTAACACTTCTTAACTACATGCTATGACATACTTACTTTGCCTAAAACTCCTTCAAAAAATGCAATAACTAATTTAAACTCAGGAACCCGAACCTCACTAACGCCAAGGAAAGCGTGAAGGATGAAGATAAGCTGTGGAAGAGCTGTTTGTATATCCTTGAGTCTATCATTTGAGGATATGTTCTTAATCTTTGGATATTTCATGAACATTTCTGAACTTACGAATCTCATGAAAATTAGTTCAGTGAGGTTATCGGTCAGGCTCAACACGAATGTGGCTTCAATTTTTTTTTTTTTTTACTCTATCATTAAACCCTATTTTACCCTTGCTTTCCTAATAAAAATAATTTAAATAACCATTATTTAGCATGAATGGGTGATGCTGGTCTCCTACGAAAAGAAATACATAAGAGATAAGAGATAGGCCTATAGTCAGACTCGCCCAAGAGTGTGGCTGGCGAGCGGAAACAGTCGGGAAATACCCTTTTACAGCCCTGCCACGTGTCTTTTAATCCGCATTGTAGAAATGTTTTAATGTAAGTAAAACCATGGCAGACATGATCAGGAAATATGCATACACGTTTATTCATAGTATTATAATGTATGAAGAAACAGTAAACTTATAATGGATAAGATATATATAAACATATAAAGAAACGTGGCATACATATTTTACAGTGTTGCTAATAAAAAGCAGTACCTATTAATGAATTTCCCTTTCGTTCTGGATAATGCATCTTATCACTCAAGAAAACTTCACATATGACATATGATGTTGCCAGATACACGATTCGGGCCTCATAATTTTTTTTAATACGAAATTGATTTGAATTTGCGCGGCAAATCTCTACACGTGGCAACGCTGTAACAGGGTTATTCCCCACGATGGCCACACCCCAGCCACACTCCAAGGTGAGTCTGACTATAAAGTTCAATGTAAAAAAAAAAAAAAAAAAAAAAAAAACCTTAGTTCCTTTAGTTTTTTGTATGAAAACTAAACCTAAAGAAACAAGTATTTTGTATCACACATCGATCTTTTGACCTCATCGCTAACTAAGAATATGAATAAATAAGAAAACAAAGACGCGAAAGACAGTGAAATCATCGCACCCTCGCCCGTAGAGTTTAACGCGAAGGTCAGTTGGGAGATTAGCACGAAACTTTTCTCTTGTTCATTCCTCATCATTATTTTGAAGAGTTGTGGGGTTGTGGGGTTTGGGGGGCTGGGGGTTGGGGGGTTGGGGGGCTGGGGGTTGGGGGCTGGGGGGTTGGGGGGCTGGGGGTTGGGGGGTTGGGGATTGGGGTTAGGGGGGTAGGGGGTTGGAAGGATAGGGGAGAGGGAAGCCAGGTTAACGTAGAAAAGGATAAACAGAAAGACGCCTCCTTCACACTCCCACCCCGATCCCTGACAGCAGAGTAACGAATATATGGGGAAGGGTGTCTTGGGTGGAGAAGCAGGGGTGAGTGTAGCAGGTGTGAGTACAACAGGGGTGAGTGTAGCAGGGGTGAGTACAACAGGGGTGAGTGTAACAGGGGTGAGCACAACAGGGGTGAGCACAACAGGGGCGAGTACAACAGGGTCGAGCACAACAGAGGTGAGTTCAACATGGATGAGTAGGTAATAGGACTCAGGTATGGTAAGGTGTTAATTTCCTTTGTGTATCCTTGTTCCTCACACCGGCAGCATCAATAGGAATCAGGTAACTCGGTCACTAATTACAACGTATTTTCACAAAGCCAAATGGAAGCAAAAAAAAATCATAATACCAAAATAAATCGCAATATGTACAAAGCATATAGTTATTATTACCCCAAAAAATGACTTAGTAAAAAAAATTCGCTATTCCGGTCAAGAGAAAAAAATTGGTAATGATAAGCCACCTGTACTCATTTAATGTATTCAAAAAGAGAATAAAAAGGGAGGATAATGGACAGTCCGTCATGTCTGTCTATAAAGAAGGAATGAAGTGTGTAGTAGTGGAAGGGATTTATTTAACAGTATGAGGAGGACTGTCATATATGTTTAGTAAGTAAGAATGAAGTGTGGAGTAGTGGAGTGGATGAAACAGTATGTGGAGGTCTGTGGAGGGCTGTCATGTATGTCTATAAAGAAGTAATGAAGTGTGGAGTAGTGGAGAGGATGAAACAGTATGTGGAGGTCTGTGGAGGGCTGTCATGTATGTCTATAAAGAAGGAATGAAGTGTGGAGTAGTGGAGAGGATGAAACAGTATGTGGAGGTCTGTGGAGGGCTGTCATGTATGTCTATAAAGAAGGAATGAAGTGTGGATTAGTGGACAGCTGTCATGTCTGTCTATGGAAAAAGAATGAAATGTGGAGTAGTGGAAGGGATCAAACAGTATGTGGAGGGCTGTCATGTCTGTCTATGGAGAAGAAATGATGTGTGTATAGCATTAGTATGTATAGTAAGAGATGATGGGAGAGAGAGGGGGAGAGGGAGGGAGAGTAAACTCGTCACTCTCTCTGTGTTTCCTACCTTTCCAACCTCCTCTTCCTCCTCCGCCGCCGCCGCCGCCGCCGCCGCCGCCGCCTCCTCGTCTTCCCATATCACAGAATCATCTTAATGCTTGACCATCGCTCAGCCTCCGCCCGAAAATACACACAGTCAACCATTACTTAATAACCTGAACGAGGGAGTAACTGATGACTTGAAGATGCTAGGGGCAGCCTCTCAAATTAGCGGCAAAGAGAGAGAGAGAGAGAGAGAGAGAGAGAGAGAGAGAGAGAGAGAGAGAGAGAGAGAGAGAGAGAGAGAGAGAGAGAGAGAGAGAGAGAGAGAGAGAGAGCAGAGAGAGAGAGAGAGAGAGAGAGAGAGAGAGAGAGAGAGAGAGAGAGAGAGAGAGAGAGAGAGAGAGAGAGAGAGAGAGAGAGAATTGTTTCTCCTCTGACTTGAAAGGGTGCATGATGTGTGTGTGTGTGTGTGTGTGTGTGTGTGTGTGTGTGTGTGTGTGTGTGTGTGTGTGTGTATGTGTGTGTGTGTGTGTGTGTGTGTGTGTGTGTGTGTGTGTGATGTGTGCGTGTGTGTGTGCGTGGTGTGTGTGTGTGTGTGTGTGATGTGTGCGTGTGTGTGTGCGTGGTGTGTGTGTGTGTGTGTGTGTGTGTGTGTGTGTGTGTGTGTGTGTGTGTGTGTGTGTATGTGTGTATGTGTGTGTGTGTGTGTGTGTGTGTGCGTGGTGTGTGTGTGTGTGTGTGTGTGTGTGTGTGTGTGTGTGTGTGTGTGTGTGTGTGTGTGTGTGTGTGTGTGTGTGATGTGTGCGTGTCTGTGTGCATGGTGTGTGTGTGTGTGTGTGTGTGTGTGTGTGTGTGTGTGTGTGTGTGTGTGTGTGTGTGTGTGTGTGTGTGTGTGTGTGATGTGTGCGTGTGCTGTGTGTGCATGGTGTGTGTGTGTGTGTGTGTGTGTGTGTGTGTGTGTGTGTGTGTGTGTGTGTGTGTGTGTGTGTGTGTGTTATCATACAAAGTTAACAGATAACTAACTCTTACCTCAGTGACCGCTGAGGTTGGAGTTAGTTATCTGCTAACTCTAAGCTCTTTTCTAACTGTTATTTTTTTACTTCGATAAAATGTCACTACTGGGTTTTCAACCTGTCTTGTTTAGGTATGGGAACTAATTCACTAAAATTTTTGATTCATCTTAGAGCACAATGAATACAAATATTGATATTAACACGAATTATTACGATGTCCTGGGCGTGGCGGCCGACGCCACCCCGAAAAGCGGGCGAGGTACGACGCCAGGCACGGGAGGCACCATCACCGGCCCCGGCAGGAAGGTAGGTAGGTAGGTAGTTAGTTAAGTAGGTAGGTAGGTAGTTAGTTAAGTAGGTAGGTAGGTAGTTAGTTAAGTAGGTAGGTAGGTAGTTAGGTAGGTAGTTAGATAATTCGGTGATTAGGTGGTTAGGTAGTCATTATGTATGTAATTAAAAGGTATGCATTTATTATGTAAGTAATTATAAGGTATACATTTATTATGTATATAATTATAAGGTATGCATTTATTATGTATGTAATTATAAGGAAAGTTTATGTATTCGCTCATGTGTTCGCCCGCCCATGTATGTATTCGTTCGCCCATGTATGTATTCGTTCGCCCATGTATGTATTCGTTCGCCCATGTATGTATTCGTTCGCCCATGTATGTATTCGATCGCCCATGTATGTATTCGATCGCTCATGTATGTATTCGTTCACCAATGTATGTATTCATTCGTCCATGTATGTATTCATTCTCCCATGTATGTATTTGTTCGCCTACTTATGTATTCGCTCGCCCATGTATGTATTCGTTCACCAATGTATGTATTCATTCGTCCATGTATGTATTCATTCTCCCATGTATGTATTTGTTCGCCTACTTATGTATTCGCTCGCCCATGTATGTATTCGTTCGCCCATGTATGTATTCACTTGCCCAAATATGTATTCATTTACTCATGTATGTAATCTCTCGATCATGTGTATATTCTCTCGCTCATGTATGTATTCTCTCGCTCATGTATGTATTATCTCGCTCATGTATGTATTCCCTCGCTCATGTACGTATTTGCTTGCCAATGCATGTAATCGCTGGCCCATGTATGTATTCGCTCATCATGTATGTATTCGCTAGCTCATGTATGTACTTGCTGGCCCATGTATGTATTCACTTTCTCTTGGGTGTATGTTCGGTGACCCACTGTGGGTGTAGGTGTTGGGGGATGAATGTGTTTATGTGTGCCAGGAGTTATTGTAGGATTGTGTGTGTCGGGGGAGTGAGTGTAGGTGTGTGGGTGTATTGGGTGAGTGTGGTTGTGTGTGCTGAAAGAGTGAGTGTGGATGTGTTTCTTGAGGCGGGTGAGGTTGGGTGTATGTGTTGGGAGAGTCAGTGTGGGTGTATGTTTGGGGGTAGAATGTGTTTGAGTGTTGAGGGAGTGAGCGTGGATGTGTGTGTTATTGGAGATGAGTCTCAGTGTGTATTAATGGAGTGAGTGTCGATGTGTGTCATGGGGGATGAATGTGTGTGTGTGTGTGTGTGTGTGTGTGTGTGTGTGTGTGTGTGTCTGTGTGTGTGTGTGTGTGTGTTTGTGTGTGTAAGTGTGTGTGTGTGTGTGTGTGTGTGTGTGTGTGTGTGTCTGTGTGTGTGTGTGTATGTGTTTGTGTGTATAAGTGTGTGTGTGTGTGTGTGTGTGTGTGTGTGTGTGTGTGTGTGTGTGTGTGTGTGTGTGTGTGTGTAAGTGTGTGTGTGTGTGTGTGTGTGTGTGTGTGTGTGTGTGTGTGTGTGTGTGTGTGTGTGTGTGTATGGGTGTGTGTGTGTGTGTGTTGTGGTGACTGAGTGTGTGTGTGTGTGTGTATGTGTGTGTGTGTGTGTGTGTGTGTGTGTCTGTGTGTTTGTGTGTGTAAGTGTGTGTGTGTGTGTGTGTGTGTGTGTGTGTGTGTGTGTGTGTGTGTGTGTGTGATGGGTGTGTGTGTGTGTGTGTTGTGGTGACTGAGTGTGTGTGTGTGTGTGTGTGTGTGTGTGTGTGTGTGTGTGTGTGTGTGTGTGTGCTTATTTATGTGTGTGTGTGTGTGTGCTCATTTATGTGTGTGTGTGTGTGTGTGTGTGTGTGTGTGTGTGTGTGTGTGTGTGTGTGTGTGTGTGTGTGTGTGCATGTATGTGTGTGTGTGTGTGTGTGTGTGTGTGTGTGTGTGTGTGTGTGTGTGTGTGTGTGTGTGTGTGTGTGTGTGTGTGTGTGTGTGTGTGTGTGTGTGTGTCTGTGTGTCTGTGTCTGTGTGTCTGTGTCTGTGTTTGTGTCTGTGTGTGTGTGTGTGTGTGTGTGTGTGTGTGTGTGTGTGTGTGTGTGTGTGTGTGTGTGTGTGTGTGTGTGTGTGTGTGTGTGTGTGTGTGTGTGTGTGTGTGTGTGTGTGTCTGTGTGTGTGTCTGTGTCTGTGTGTCTGTGTCTGTGTTTGTGTCTGTGTGTGTGTGTGTGTGTGTGTGTGTGTGTGTGCATGTATGTGTGTCTGTGTGTGTGTGTGTGTGTGTGTGTGTCTGTGTCTGTGTCTGTGTGTCTGTGTCTGTGTTTGTGTCTGTGTGTGTGTGTGTGTGTGTGTGTGTGTGTGTGTGTGTGTGTGTGTGTGTGTGTGTTACGTTGACTGAATGTGGGTGTGTGTTAGGGTGAGTATATGTGTGTTGGGTTGAGTGAGTGAGTGAGCTCACCGCTCCCCCTTCCATCCTCATCCCTTCCCCATCCCCACTCTTCCTTCCATCCTTCCCCTTTCTTCACTCTTCATTCCATCCCTACCCCTTCCTTCCCCCCACTCTTCCATCCATCCCTATCCATTGCCCCCTATCCTCTCTTTCTTCCTCACTTCCCCTTTCCCCCTCCACAAACTTCCTTCCATTCCTACCCCTTCCCTTCCTACCTCACTCCCCCTTCCATCCTTACCACTATCCTCTCCCCACTAACCTTTCCATCCTTACGCCTTCTTCCTACCCCACTCCACCTTCCATCCTTAACCCTTCCACCTTGAAGCCTTGCAGCCCCACAGCCTTGCAACCTTGCAGCCCTACCCCTATGCCTACCCCTTCCTATCTCCATCACACCATTCCCCTAATGAGCCATTCCCATTCCCTCCCCCTTACTCTTCCTTCCATCCCTAACCCTTCCCCTAACACCACTCTTCCTTCCTCCACACTGTCCCTTCCATCACTACCCCTTCCCTCCTTCCCCCTCCTCTTTCTATCCCTAACCCTTTCCCACTTCCACTTCAATCTTTACCCTTTCCTCCCTCCTCACTCTTCCTTCCATCCCTAACCCTTCACCACTCCCCACTAACCCTTCAATCCTTACCTCTTCCCCTTCTTCACAATCCCCCTTCCATCCTTACCTCTTCCCACCCCTACCCTACCCTACCCCTTCCTCCCTCCCAAATCCCCTTTCCATCCCTATCCCTTCCCCCTTTAAACTCTCCCTTCCATCATTACCCCTTCCCCCCTCCTCACTCTTCCTTCCATCCCTAACCCTTCTCCCTCCCAACGCCCTTTTCAATTCCTACCCCTTCACCCCACCCAACTCAACCTTCCATCCTTACCCCTTTCCCCTTTCCAATTCACCCTTCCATTCTTATCCCTTTCCCCCTACCCACTCTTCCTTCCATCAATCCCCTTCCCCCTCTCCCCAATCTACCTTCCATCCTTACACCTTCCCCTCTCCCTACTCTTCCTTCCCTCCCTACCCCTACCCCCATTATTCCCACTTTTCTTTCTATCCCCCTTTCAAACTCCCACATATATCTTTTCCCACTTTCCCTTCACCTCCCCACTCCTCCCCCTTCCATTCATACCCCACTGTCCGTCCAAACTCTTTCGTCCACCCATCCCCACTCCCCCATCTATCCCTTCCCCACTCCTCAATCTATCCCTTTTTAATTTACTCTTCCCCTTCCCACTCTCTCTTCCATCCCTAATCCTTCTTCCCTCCACACTCCCTCGCCAATTTCTACCCCTTCCCTCCTCCTAACTCCTCCCACTATACATACCCCTTACCTTCTCCCCACTCTT
Source organism: Metacarcinus magister (assembly GCA_029783475.1). Classification (NCBI taxonomy): domain Eukaryota; kingdom Metazoa; phylum Arthropoda; class Malacostraca; order Decapoda; family Cancridae; genus Metacarcinus; species Metacarcinus magister. Next base: position 26,097 of record JAPQNM010001629.1, on the reverse strand, counting down.
CTTTCCATCCCTCGCAATTCATATCCCTTCCTCCCTCCTCACTCCCCTTCCCATCCTTACGCTATCCACATCCCCATTCCCACCTCCAACCTTATCTCTTCCCCACTCCCCATTCCCCTTTCCATCCCTAAACTTTCTCCTCTCCCTACTCCTCCCTCCATCATTACCCCATCCCCTTCCTCACTCTTCCTTCCATCCCTAACTGATCCTCCTTCCCAACTCCCCCTTTAATCCTCCCCCCTACCCTTCCACAGTTTTCCACCTCTCCCTAACCCTACCACTCCCCAGTCCCCCTTCAATCCCTACCCCTTCATTCTTACCCACTCCCTCTTCCCTCCCCTCCCTTTCCCATCTCCCAGCTCTTCCTTCTATTCCTATACCCTCCTCCCTCCCAACACCCACTTACATCCCTATCCCTTTCCCCCACCCAACTCTCCCCTCCATCCCTACCCCTTTCCCCCTCCCCACTCATCCTTCAATTTCTAACGCATTCCCCTCTCCCTGCTCCCCATCTATCGCTATCCCTTCCTCCTTCCCCAATCCTCCTTCCATCTCTTCTCCTTCCCTTCTCCCAACTCTTCCTATCATCCTTACAAACTTCTCCCTCCCTATTCTCCATTCCAGCCCTACTTTTTCCGCCCTCCCAAAATCCACTTGCTCCCTACCCACTCCCCTTTCAATCCAAACTCCTTCCCCCCTCTCACCAATCCCCCTTCCATACCTACCCCTTCTACCTCCCCACTTTCCCTTCCATTCCAACCCAATCCTCAATCCCTAATACCCCTTCCATCCTTAATTTTTACCTCTCCCAACTCCCCCTTCCATCTTAATCTCTCCTTCAACCCTCCCCACTCCCTTTTCAATCCTTACCCCTTTCCCCCTCCCAACTTTTTCTTCGTTCCCTATCCCTTCCGCCTCCCCATTTTCCTAGAGTCCCTATCCCTTTCCCCTCTTCCCTACCCCCTCTTCTATCCTTATCCCTTTCCCCCTTCCAACTCTTCTTTCCATCCCTGACCCTTCTTCTATCTCCACGTTTCCTTTCATCCCTACCACTTCCCTCCTCCCCTCTCCACTTTTATCCTTTTCCCTTGCTCCTTTCCCATTCCCTCTTCCATCATAAAGCCTTACCCTCTCCCCACTCTCTCATGTATCCTTACCCTTTCCTCCCTCCCCACTCCCCATACAATCCGAACCCTTTCCCTCCACTAAACTCCCACTTCCATCCTTAACCCCCATCTTCCCACTTCCATTCCATCCTTACCCATTCACCCATCCCACTCTTCCTTCCATCCCTACCCTTTCCCCCTTCCCTACTCCCCCTTCCATCAAAAACCAATTGCCCTCCGTGTACACTACTCACTCACTAACACTCAAACACACTCACTCACATTCACAGACAATCATCCACACTCACACTCACTCACCCACACTCACACTCACTCACTCACACTCAATCTCACTCACACTCAAACTCACTCACACTCAAACTCACTCACTCACACTCACTCACCTACACTCACACTCACTCACGCGCACGCTCACTCACTCACCCACACTCACATTCAATAACTCACTCACAATCAAAATCACTCACTCACTCACACTTACACTCACTCACTCATCCACATTAATACACACTCACTCACCCCCACTCACACTCACTCACTCACTCACACTCACAATCACTCACTCACTCACACACACTCACTCACTCACCCACATACACACTCACTCACTCACTCATCCACATTCACATTCACACTCAATCACCCACACTCACACACACTCACCCACACTCACACTCACTCACTCACCCACACTCACACTCACACTCACACGCCCACCCACACTCTCAATCACCTACACTCAAACTCATTAACCCACACTCACACTCACTCACTCACCCACATACACAATCACTCACTCACTCATCCACATTCACATTCACACTCAATCACCCACACTCACACACACTCACCCACACTCACACTCACTCACTCACTCACACTTACTCACACTCACTCACTCTCTTACTCACTCACACTCACAATTAATCACTTACACTCACACTCACCCACACTCACACTCACTCACTCATACTCACAATCACTCACTCACTCACACTCACACTCACACTAACTCAATCACCTACATTCACACTCACTCACTCACCCACACTCACACTCACTCACTCACTCACATTCACACTCACTCACTCACTCATACTCACACTCACTCACTCATCCTCACTCACACTCGCTCACCCACACTTACACTCACAATCACTCACCCATACTCATCCTCACTCATTCACACTCACTCACACTCACTCACCCACATGAAAAATCACTCACTCACTCACACGCTCACACACTCACTCACCAACATTCACCCTCACTCACTCATCCACACTCACACCCACTCACCAACATTCACGATCACTCACCCAAACTCACACTCACACTCACTCACTCACCCACACACACTCACACTCACTCACCCACACTCACACTCACTCACCCACACACACTCACACTCACTCACCCACACTCACACTTACTCACCCACACACACTCACACTCACTCACCCACACTCACACTCACTCACCAACACACACTCACACTCACTCACCCACACTCACAATCACTGACCCACACACACTCACACTCACTCACACACACTCACGCTCACTCACCCACACACACTCACACTCACTCACCCACACTCACACTCAATCACCCACACACACATATTCCATCCTTACCCCTTTCCTTTCCCTCTCTTCACTCCCCTCTTAATCGCTACCCCTTCCTCCCTCCCCACTACCGCTTCCATCCCTGGCTATTCCCCTCTCTGCACTCCCCTATCCTCCTCTATCCACCCCCCTTCCATCCCTACCGCTTCCCCTTCCCAACTCCACCTCCCATTCTTACTCCTTCCCCATATCTACTCTTCTTTCCATCCCTACCCGTTCCTCCCTCCCAACTTCCCCTTCAACCCTCCCAACTCCCCCTTTCCATCCCTACCCATTCCCTTCCATAACCCCCTACCCATTATTCATTCCATCTTTTCCCCTTCCCCTATCACTTCCCCTTCCCCCCTCCCTACTGTTCCTTCCATTCCTACACATTCCACCCTCCCCACTCTCCACCTCTTCACTCCCCCTGCCTTCACTAACCCTACCCTCTTCCTCATTCCCCCGTCTACCCTTACCTTTTCCCCCAACCCCACTTCCCCTTCTATCCTTACCCTTTCCCCAATCTGCATTCTTCCTTCAATCCTTACCCCTTCCCCCCTTTCCCCCCTTCCAACTCCCTCTGCCATCCATACACTTTCCTTCCTCGTCACTGTCCATTCCACCCTCCACTCAGTTTCTTACCATTCTCTCTTCCCAACCCACCCTTCCATCCCTACCGCTTCCTCCCTCAACACACTCCCTTGCATCCCTTTCCCTTTACTGCTCTTCATTCTCCCTTCCATCCCTACCCCTTCCCTCTTCCCTGATTACCCTTCCATCCTTATCTATTCCTCCCTCCCAACCCCCTTTCTATCCTTACAATTTCCCTCCTACCGACTCTTCCTACCATCCCAACCCTTTCCCCCTTCCCCACTCCCCTTTTCATCTCTATTCCTTCCCCTATCCCAATTCCCCCTCCCATCCCTATTCCTTCTTCTCTCCCCTTTCCCCTTTCCATCTCTCCCCCTTCCGTTCTCCATACTCCATCTTTTATCCCTATCCTTTCTACTCTCCCCACTCCCCCTTCCATCCCTTCCTGTTCCTTCCTCCCATCTTTTCTTCCATCCTTTCCTTTTCCCTTCTTCCTCTCTCTTATACCATCACTACCCCTTCCCCCTTCTCACTTCACCTTCCCACCGGCTGTTTCCTCGTCCATCCTTAATTTTTTCCCCTCCCCAATCTTCCTTCCATCCCTACAATTTCCAACCTCTAAACGTCCCCTTCCATCCTTAACCCTTCCCCGTTCTTGCTCCCCCTACCTTACCCCTTCCCCCCTTCCCCTCAATCCCCAATACCCCTTTCATCTTTAATTCTTTCCCCTCCCAACTCCCCTTTCCATCCTAATCTCTTCCCCCTCCTCACTCTTCCGTTAGTGTCTACCCCTTCAACCCTCCCCACTCCCTTTTCAATCCTTACCCCTTTCCCCCTCCCAAATTTTTCTTCGTTCCCTATCCCTTCCGCCTCCCCATTTTCCTAGAGTCCCTATCCCTTTCCCCTCTTCCCTACCCCCTCTTCTATCCTTATCCCTTTCCCCCTTCCAACTCTTCTTTCCATCCCTGACCCTTCTTCTATCTCCACGTTTCCTTTCATCCCTATCACTTCCCTCCTCCCCTCTCCACTTTATCCTTTTCCCTTGCACCTTTCCCATTCCCTCTTCCATCATAAAGCCTTACCCTATCCCCACTCTTGCATGTATCCTTACCCTTTCCTCCCTCCCCACTCCCCATACAATCCTAACCCTTTCCCTCATCTAAACTCCCACTTCCATCCTTAACCCCCATCTTCCCACTCCCATTCCATCCTTACCCCTTCACCCATCCCACTCTTCCTTCCATCCCTAACCCTTCCCCCTTCCCTACTCCCCCTTCCATCAAAAACCAATTGCCCTCCGTGCACACTACTCACTCACTCACACTCAAACACACTCACTCACACTCACACACATTCATCCACACTCACACTCACTCACTCACACTCACACTCACTCACTCACACTCACACTCACTCACTCACTCACTCACACTCACTCACCCACATTCACGCTCACTCACACGCACACACACTCACTCACCTACACTCACATTCAATAACTCACTTACACTCAAAATCACTCACTCACACTTACACTCACTCACTTATCCACATTCATACACACTCACTCACCCCCACTCACACTCACTCACTCACTCACACTCACAATCACTCATTCACTCACTCAGTCACTCACTTACCCACATTCACACTCACTCACTCACTCATCCACTTCCACATTCAAACTCAATCACCCACACTCACACTCACTCACCCACACTCACACTCACCAACACTCACACTCACTCACTCACACTCACACACCCACCCACACTCACACTCAATCACCTACACTCACACTCATTAACCCACACTCACACTCACTCACTCACTCACACTCACTCACACTCACTCACTCACACTCACACTCAATCACTTACACTCACACTCACCCACACTCACACTCACTCACTCACTCACTCACACTCACACTCACTCAATCACCTACATTCACACTCACTCACTCACACCCACACTCACTCACTCACACTCACACTCACACTCACTCACTCATCCACACTCACACTCACTCACCCATATTTACACTCACACCCACTCACCCATACTCACACTCACTTATTCACACTCACTCACCCACATTAAAAATCACTCACTCACTCACACGCACATATACTCACTCACTCACACGCACATACACTCACTCACCCACATTCACCCTCACTCACTCACCCACACTCACACTCACTCACCCACACTCACGATCACTCATCCAAACTCACACTCACACTCACTCACTCACCCACACTCACACTCACTCACCCACACACACTCACACTCACTCACCCACACTCACACTCAATCACCCACACACACACTCCATCCTTACCCCTTTCCTTTCCCTCTCTTCACTCCCCTCTTAATCGCTACCCCTTCCTCCCTCCCCACTACCGCTTCCATCCCTGGCTATTCCCCTCTCTGCACTCCCCTATCCTCCTCTATCCACCCCCCTTCCATCCCTACCGCTTCCCCTTCCCAACTCCACCTCCCATTCTTACCCCTTCCCCATATCTACTCTTCTTTCCATCCCTACGCGTTCCTCCCTCCCAACTTCCCCTTCAACCCTCCCAACTCCCCCTTTCCATCCCTACCCATTCCCTTCCATAACCCCCTACCCATTATTCATTCCATCTTTTCCCCTTCCCCTATCACTTCCCCTTCCCCCCTCCCTACTCTTCCTTCCATTCCTACACATTCCACCCTCCCCACTCTCCACCTCTTCACTCCCCCTGCCTTCACTAACCCTACCCTCTTCCTCACTCCCCCGTCTACCCTTACCTTTTCCCCCAACCCCACTTCCCCTTCTATCCTTACCCTTTCCCCAATCCGCATTCTTCCTTCAATCCTTACCCCTTCCCCCCTTTCCCCCCTTCCCACTCCCTCTGCCATCCATACACTTTCCTTCCTCGCCACTGTCCATTCCACCCTCCACTCAGTTTCTTACCATTCTCTCTTCCCAACCCACCCTTCCATCCCTACCGCTTCCTCCCTCAACACACTCCCTTGCATCCCTTTCCCTTTACTGCTCCTCATTCTCCCTTTCCATCCCTACCCCTTCCCTCTTCCCTGATTACCCTTCCATCCTTATCTATTCCTCCCTCCCAAACCCCCTTTCTATCCTTACAATTTCCCTCCTACCGACTCTTCCTACCATCCCAACCCTTTCCCCCTTCCCCACTCCCCTTTTCATCTCTATTCCTTCCCCTATCCCAATTCCCCCTCCCATCCCTATTCCTTCTTCTCTCCCCTTTCCCCTTTCCATCTCTCCCCCTTCCGTTCTCCATACTCCATCTTTTATCCCTATCCTTTCTACTCTCCCCACTCCCCCTTCCATCCCTTCCTGTTCCTTCCTCCCATCTTTTCTTCCATCCTTTCCTTTTCCCTTCTTCCTCTCTCTTATACCATCACTACCCCTTCCCCCTTCTCACTTCACCTTCCCACCGGCTGTTTCCTCGTCCATCCTTAATTTTTTCCCCTCCCCAATCTTCCTTCCATCCCTACAATTTCCAACCTCTAAACGCCCCTTTCCATCCTTAACCCTTCCCCGTTCTTGCTCCCCCTACCTTACCCCTTCCCCACCTTCCCCTCAATCCCCAATACCCCTTTCATCTTTAATTCTTTCCCCTCCCAACTCCCCCTTCCATCCTAATCTCTTCCCCCTCCTCACTCTTCCGTTAGTGTCTACCCCTTCAACCCTCCCCACTCCCTTTTCAATCCTTACCCCTTTCCCCCTCCTAATGTGTGTATGGGTGTGTGTGCTTGTGTGTGTGTGTGTGTGTGTGTGTGTGTGTGTGTGTGTGTGTGTGTGTATGGGTGTGTGTGTGTGTGTGTGTGTGTGTGTGTGTGTGTGTGTGTGTGTGTGTGTGTAAGGGTGTGTGTGTGTGTGTTGTGGTGACTGAGTGTGGGTGTGTTTTAGGGTGAGTATATTTGGATGTATTGGGTTGAATGTTTGTGTGTGTGTGTGTGTGTGTGTGTGTGTGTGTGTGTGTGTGTGTGTGTGTGTGTGTGTGTGTGTGTGTGTGTGTGTGTGTGTGTGTGTGTGTGTGTGTGTGTGTGTGTGTGTGTGTGCATGTATGTGTGTCTGTGTGTGTGTGTGTGTGTGTGTGTGTGTGTGTGTGTGTGTGTGTGTGTGCTGTATGTGTGTCTGTGTGTGTGTGTGTGCTGTGTGTGTGTGTGTGTGTGTCTGTGTGTGTGTGTGTGTGTGTGTGTGTGTGTGTGTGTCTGTGTCTGTGTGTGTCTGTGTCTGTGTGTCTGTGTCTGTGTGTCTGTGTCTGTGTTTGTGTGTGTGTGTGTGTGTGTGTGTGTGTGTGTGTGTGTGTGTTACGTTGACTGAATGTGGGTGTGTGTTAGGGTGAGTATATGTGTGTTGGGTTGAGTGAGTGAGTGAGCTCACCGCTCCCCCTTCCATCCTCATCCCTTCCCCATCCCCACTCTTCCTTCCATCCTTCCCCTTTCTTCACTCTTCATTCCATCCCTACCCCTTCCTTCCCCCCACTCTTCCATCCATCCCTATCCATTGCCCCCTATCCTCTTTTTCTTCCTCACTTCCCCTTTCCCCCTCCACAAACTTCCTTCCATTCCTACCCCTTCCCTTCCTACCTTACTCCCCCTTCCATCCTTACCACTATCCTCTCCCCACTAACCTTTCCATCCTTACGCTTTCTTCCTACCCCACTCCACCTTCCATCCTTAACCCTTCCACCTTGAAGCCTTGCAGCCCCACAGCCTTGCAACCTTGCAGCCCTACCCCTACGCCTACCCCTTCCTATCTCCATCACACCATTCCCCTAATGAGCCATTCCCATTCCCTCCCCCTTACTCTTCCTTCCATCCCTAACCCTTCCCCTAACACCACTCTTCCTTCCTTCCATACGCCTTCCTTCCTCCACACTGTCCCTTCCATCACTACCCCTTCCCTCCTTCCCCCTCCTCTTTCTATCCCTAACCTTTTCCCTTACGCACTTCCACTTCAATCTTTACCCTTTCCTCCCTCCTCACTCTTCCTTCCATCCCTAATCCTTCACCACTCCCCACTAACCCTTCAATCCTTACCCCTTCTCCTTCTTCACAATCCCCCTTCCATCCTTACCTCTTCCCACCCCTACCCTACCCTACCCCTTCCTCCCTCCCAAATCCCCTTTCCATCCCTATCCCTTCCCCCTTTAAACTCTCCCTTCCATCATTACCCCTTCCCCCCTACTCACTCTTCCTTCCATCCCTAACCCTTCTCCCTCCCAACGCCCTTTTCAATTCCTACCCCTTCACCCCACCCAACTCAACCTTCCATCCTTACCCCTTTCCCCTTTCCAATTCACCCTTCCATTCTTATCCCTTTCCCCCTACCCACTCTTCCTTCCATCAATCCCCTTCCCCCTCTCCCCAATCTACCTTCCATCGTTACACCTTCCCCTCTCCCTACTCTTCCTTCCCTCCCTACCCCTACCCCCATTATTCCCACTTTACTTTCTATCCCCATTTCAAACTCCCACATATATCTTTTCCCACTTTCCCTTCACCTCCCCACTCCTCCCCCTTCCATTCATACCCCACTGTCCATCCCAACTCTTTCGTCCACCCATCCCCACTCCCCCATCTATCCCTTCCCCACTCCTCAATCTATCCCTTTTTAATTTACTCTTCCCCTTCCCACTCTCTCTTCCATCCCTAATCCTTCTTCCCTCCACACTCCCTCGCCAATTTCTACCCCTTCCCTCCTCCTAACTCCTCCCACTATACATACCCCTTACCTTCTCCCCACTCTTCTTTCCATCCCTCGCAATCCATATCCCTTCCTCCCTCCTCACTCCCCTTCCGATCCTTACGCTATCCACATCCCAATTCCCACCTCAACCTTATCTCTTCCCGACTCCCCATTCCCCTTTCCATCCCTAAACTTTCTCCTCTCCCTACTCCTCCCTTCATCATTACCCCATCCCCTTCCTCACTCTTCCTTCCATCCCAAACTGATCCTCCTTCCCAACTCCCCCTTTAATCCTCCCCCCTACCCTTCCACAGTTTTCCACCTCTCCCTAACCCTACCACTCCCCACTCCCCCTTCAATCCCTACCCCTTCATTCTTACCCACTCCCTCTTCCCTCCCCTCCCTTTCCCATCTCCCAGCTCTTCCTTCTATTCCTATACCCTCCTCCCTCCCAACACCCACTTACATCACACTCGCTCACCCACACTTACACTCACAATCACTCACCCATACTCATCCTCACTCATTCACACTCACTCACACTCACTCACCCACATGAAAAATCACTCACTCACTCACACGCTCACACACTCACTCACCAACATTCATCCTCACTCACTCATCCACACTCACACCCACTCACCAACATTCACGATCACTCACCCAAACTCACACTCACACTCACTCACTCACCCACACACACTCACACTCACTCACCCACACTCACACTCACTCACCCACACACACGCACACTCACTCACCCACACTCACACTTACTCACCCACACACACTCACACTCACTCACCCACACTCACACTCACTAACCAACACACACTCACACTCACTCACCCACACTCACACTCACTCACCCACACACACTCACACTCACTCACCCACACTCACGCTCACTCACCCACACACACTCACACTCACTCACCCACACTCACACTCAATCACCCACACACACACTCCATCCCTACCCCTTTCCTTTCCCTCTCTTCACTCCCCTCTTAATCGCTACCCCTTCCTCTCTCCCCACTACCGCTTCCATCCCTGGCTATTCCCCTCTCTGCACTCCCATATCCTCCTCTATCCAACCCCCTTCCATCCCTACCGCTTCCCCTTCCCAACTCCACCTCCCATTCTTACCTCTTCCCCATATCTACTCTCCTTTCCATCCCTACCCGTTCCTCCCTCCCAACTTCCCCTTCAACCCTCCCAACTCCACCTTTCCATCCTTACCCATTCCCTTCCATAACCCCCTACCCATTATTCATTCCATCTTTTCCCCTTCCCCTATCACTTCCCTTTCCCCCCTCCCTACTCTTCCTTCCATTCCTACACATTCCACCCTCCCCACTCTCCACCTCTTCACTCCCCCTGCCTTAACTAACCCTACCCTCTTCCTCACTCCCCCGTCTACCCTTACCTTTTCCCCCAACCCCACTTCCCCTTCTATCCTTACCCTTTCCCCAATCCGCATTCTTCCTTCAATCCTTACCCCTTCCCCCCTTTCCCCCCTTCCCACTCCCTCTGCCATCCATACACTTTCCTTCCTCGCCACTGTCCATTCCACCCTCCACTCATTTTCTTACCATTCTCTCTTCCCAACCCACCCTTCCATCCCTACCGCTTCCTCCCTCAACACACTCCCTTGCATCCCTTTCCCTTTACTGCTCTTCATTCTCCCTTCCACCCCTACGCCTTCCCTCTTCCCTGATTACCCTTCCATCCTTATCTATTCCTCCCTCCCAACCCCCTTTCTATCCTTACAATTTCCCTCCTACCGACTCTTCCTACCATCCCAACCCTTTCCCCCTTCCCCACTCCCCTTTTCATCTCTATTCCTTCCCCTATCCCAATTCCCCCTCCCATCCCTATTCCTTCTTCTCTCCCCTTTCCCCTTTCCATCTCTCCCCCTTCCGTTCTCCATACTCCATCTTTTATCCCTATCCTTTCTACTCTCCCCACTCCCCCATTCCATCCCTTCCTGTTCCTTCCTCCCATCTTTTCTTCCATCCTTTCCTTTTCCCTTCTTCCTCTCTCTTATACCATCACTACCCCTTCCCCCTTCTAACTTCACCTTCCCACCGGCTGTTTCCTCGTCCATCCTTAATTTTTTCCCCTCCCCAATCTTCCTTCCATCCCTACAATTTCCAACCTCTAAACGTCCCCTTCCATCCTTAACCCTTCCCCGTTCTTGCTCCCCCTACCTTAGCCCTTCCCCCCTTCCCCTCAATCCCCAATACCCCTTTCATCTTTAATTCTTTCCCCTCCCAACTCCCCCTTCCATCCTAATCTCTTCCCCCTCCTCACTCTTCCGTTAGTGTCTACCCCTTCAACCCTCCCCACTCCCTTTTCAATCCTTACCCCTTTCCCCCTCCCAATTTTTTCTTCGTTCCCTATCCCTTCCGTCTCCCCATTTTCCTAGAGTCCCTATCCCTTTCCCCTCTTCCCTACCCCCTCTTCTATCCTTATCCCTTTCCCCCTTCCAACTCTTCTTTCCAGCCCTGACCCTTCTTCTATCTCCACGTTTCCTTTCATCCCTACCACTTCCCTCCTCCCCTCTCCACTGTTATCCTTTTCCCTTGCTCCTTTCCCATTCCCTCTTCCATCATAAAGCCTTACCATCTCCCCACTCTTTCATGTATCCTTACCCTTTCCTCCCTCCCCACTCCCCATACAATCCTAACCCTTTCCCTCCACTAAACTCCCACTTCCATCCTTAACCCCCATCTTCCCACTCCCATTCCATCCTTACCCATTCACCCATCCCACTCTTCCTTCCATCCCTACCCCTTCCCCCTTCCCTACTCCCCCTTCCATCAAAAACCAATTGCCCTCCGTGCACACTACTCACTCACTAACACTCAAACACACTCACTCACACTCACACACAATCATCCACACTCACACTCACTCACCCACACTCACACTCACTCACTCACACTCAAACTCACCCACACTCAAACTCACTCACTCACACTCACTCACCTACACTCACACTCACTCACGCGCACGCTCACTCACTCACCCACACTCACATTCAATAACTCACTCACACTCAAAATCACTCACTCACTCACTCATCCACATTAATACACACTCACTCACCCCACACTCACACTCACTCACTCACTCACACTCACAATCACTCACTCACTCACTCACACTCACTCACTCACTCACTCACTCATCCACATTCACATTCACACTCAATCACCCACACTCACACACACTCACCCACACTCACACTCACTCACTCACCCACACTCACACTCACTCACTCACACTCACACGCCCACCCACACTCTCAATCACCTACACTCAAACTCATTAACCCACTCACACTCACTCACTCACTCACACTCACTCACACTCACTCACGCACACTCACTCACTCTCTTACTCACTCACACTCACACTCAATCACTTACACTCACACTCACCCACACTGACACTCACTCACTCACTCATACTCACAATCACTCACTCACTCACACTCACACTCACTCAATCACCTACATTCACACTCACTCACTCACCCACACTCACACTCACTCACTCACTCACACTCACACTCACTCACTCACTCACACTCACATTCACTCACTCATCCACACTTACACTCACTCACCCACACTTACACTCACAATCACTCACCCATACTCACACTCACTCATTCACACTCACTCACACTCACTCACACTCACTCACCCACATGAAAAATCACTCACTCACACGCTCACACACTCACTCACCCACATTCACCCTCACTCACTCATCCACACTCACACCCACTCACCAACACTCACGATCAATCACCCAAACTCACACTCACACTCACTCACTCACCCGCACTCACACTCACTCACCCACACACACTCACACACACTCACCCACACTCACACTCACTCACCCACACACACTCACACTCACTCACCCACACTCACACTTACTCACCCACACACACTCACACTCACTCACCCACACTCACACTCACTCACCACACACACTCACACTCACTCACCCACACTCACACTCACTCACCCACACACACCCACACTCACTCACTCACCCACACTCACGCTCACTCACCCACACACACTCACACTCACTCACCCACACTCACACTCAATCACCCACACACACACTCCATCCTTACCCCTTTCCTTTCCCTCTCCTCACTCCCCTCTTAATCGCTACCCCTTCCTCCCTCTCCACTACCGCTTCCATCCCTGGCTATTCCCCTCTCTGCACTCCCATATCCTCCTCTATCCACCCCCCTTCCATCCCTACCGCTTCCGCTTCCCAACTCCACCTCTTATTCTTACCCCTTCCCCATATCTACTCTTCTTTCCATCACTACCCGTTCCCCCTCTTAACTTCCCCTTCAACCCTCCCAATTCCCCCTTTCCATCCTTACCCATTCCCTTCCATAACTCCCTACCAATTACTTCTTCCATCTTTTCCCCTTCCTCTATCCCTACCCCTTCCCCCCTCTCTAATCTTCATTCCATTCCTACACATTCCACCCTCCCCACTCTCCACCTCTTCACTCCCCCTTCCTTCTCTAACCTATCCCTCTTCCTCACTCCCCCGTCTACCCTTTCCTTTCCCCCCCCACCCCACCCCCTCTTCTATCCTTATCCTTTCCCCAATCCGCATTCATCATTCAATCCCTACCCCTACCCCCCCTGCCCACTCCCTCTGCCATCCATACCCTTCCCTTCCTCGACTCTTTCCATTCCATCCCTTCCCCGCTCCCCCTTCCATCCGTACTCCTTCCCCCCTTCTCACCCTCCTTTCCATATTTTTCCTTAACCCTCCCAACTCCCACTTCCATCCCTACCCCTTCCATTCCCCTTCCCCTAACCCTTCCCCTCTCTCCAATCATCCCTCCATCCCTACCTCTTCTTATCTATCCTTACCTCTTCAACCCAACCCACTCCCCTTTCCTTCCCTATCCTTTAATACTCCTTATTCCCATTTCTATACCAACTTCATCCTCACAGCTAACTCCCTCTTCCATCCCTACACCTAACTCCTTCCAAACTCCCACATCTATCCTTTCCCCACTTTCCCACCACCTCCCCACTCCTCCCCCTCATAATTCTCCTTCCCTTCCTATCCCACTTTTCATCCTAACTCCTCCATTCATCTCTCCCCAGTCCCCGATCTATCACTTCCCCACTCCTCCATCCCATTTTCTCTTCCCCTCGCTACTCTACTTCCATCCCTACCCCTTCTTTCGTCCCCACCTCCCCTTCCATTCCTACCCCTTCCTCCCTCCCCACTACCCCTTCCATCACTACCCCTACCCCCAACTCTACTTCCGTTTCCATCCTTACCCATTCTTTAATCCATTGTCTCCCTTCCATCCCTAACCCTTCTTCCCCTTTCTACTCCCCCTCGTATCAATATCCCATCTTCCATCCCCACTTCCCATTCTACCCCTTCCCCTTCTTTCCTTCCTTCCCACTCCCTAAACCTTGCCACCTCCCCATTCCCCACTCCTCTTTCCATCCCTACCCCATCTTAGCTCCTAACTTCCCATTCCATCCCTACCCTTTCCTCCCTCCCATCCTCTCTCCCCCTCCCCAATCCACTTTCCATCTCTATCCCTTCCTCCCTCCCCACTTCCTTTTCCATCCCTACCTTTTCCACCTTCCCCAATTCCCCTTCTTCCCTCCCCACTCCACCTTCCATACTTACCCCTCTCCCCCACCCAACTGCCCCTTCCTTCACTATCTCTTCCTACTCCACATTTCCCCTTCTATTACTACCCAATCATCCCAACCCACTCCCCCTTCCATCTCTACCCCTTCCCCATTCCAAACTCCCCCATCTGTCTTTTTCCCATCTCTCCTCCCACACCCCATTCCCCAATCTATCGCTTCCTTCATCTATCCTCCCCCTTTCCATTCCCCTTCTATTTCTACCCCACTTTCCATCCAAACTCCTACGACCATTCCTATCCCTTCCCCCTTCCCACTCACCCATCTATCCCTTCACCTACCACCCTTGCCCTCTCAACTCCTCAAACTATCCCTTCCCCATTATCCCTCCCCCTTCCAACTCTTCCTTCCATCCGTACCCATCCTCCCTCCCATCTCCCCCTTATATCTCAATCCCTTGCCCCTTCCCCACTACCCCTTCTATCCTTATCCATTCCTCACTCCCACTCCCCCTTCCTCCTTACCCCTTGCCCCTCCCAACTTAACTTTCACCCTTCCCCACTCCCCCTTCCATCCTTACTTCTTCCCACCTACCCACTCTTCCTTCTATCCATTCCCCTTCCCTCCTCCCCAACATCATTACCCCTTCCCCGCCTACCCACTCTTCCTTCAATCCCTACACTTTCTCCCTTCCACTCTCTCTGCCATCTTTACTCCCTCCTTAACCCTTCTAACATCCCTTACCCCCCTCCCAACTTCCCCATCCCGCCTCCCAACTCCTCTTCCATTATTTGCCCTTCCACCCTCCCCACTCCCCTTCCATTCTCAACCCTTCCCCCCTCCCAACTCCACTTCCATCGTTACCCCTTCCTCCCTCCCCAGTCCCCTTCCATCCCTACCCCTTACCCCCTGGCGACTCCCTATTCAATCCTTACCTTTCCCCCTTTACCCACTCTTCCTTCCTTCTCAACCAATTATCCCTCCCCAATCCTCTTTTCCATCCTTTCCTCTTCCCCCTCCCCACTCAAACTTCTAACCTATCCCCCTCCCCAAGCTAAGGCCTCCATTAAGCCTACCGGCGCCAATGGTAAAAGGTTAAAAAAATAATAAGTCCTTCTCCCCACACCCCCTTCCATCCTTACCACACACTCCCTCCCCACTTCCCTTACCATCTCTTCCCCTTCCCTACTCACAGCTTCACCTTCTATCCATTCCCTATCCGCCCTCCCCCTTACAATTCCTTAATCTATCCCTTACCCATCTATCCTCCTCTTTACCACTCCCCCATCCATCACTACCCCATCCTCCAATTCCACCCATCCTTCAAACCATAACCCTTTTCCCCTCTTCATTCCCCCTTCATTCCTTACCCCTTCCATCTTCCCCACTCGCCTTCCATCTCTTCCTTTTCCCTCTTCCCAACTAATCCTTCCATCCCTACTCCTTCCTCCCTACCCACTGCCGGTTCCATCCCTTTCCCTTCCCTCCTCTCCACTCTTCTTTCCATCCCTTCCCCTTCTTCCCTTCCCCCTTCACTTCTACCCCAACATTTTCCCACCTCCCGAATTCCCCTTCCACCCTACCCACTACCCCTTCCATCCCTACAGCTTCCCCCTCCTCACTCTTCCTTCGATCCCAACCCCATACACCCTCCCTACCCCCGTTTTATTCTTAACTCTTCCTATCTTCCCACTCTCTCTTCCTTCCCACTCCAACTTCTATTTTGTTTTTCCTTTCCCCCTTTCCACTCTACCTTCCATCCCTACCGTTTCCCCCAACCCACTATTCCTTACATTTTTACCCTTCCCCCGCCTCCCCACTCTTCCTTCCATCACTAGCCTTTCCACCCTCCCCAAACCCCACCTCCTTACTCCCCCTTCCATCCCTACCCCTTCCCTCCTCCCTGATTACCCTTCCATCCTTATCTATTCCTCCCGCCCAACTCCCCCTTCTATCCTTACAATTTCTCTCCTACCGACTCTTCCTTCCAATCCAACCCTTTCCCCCTTCCTCACTCCCCTTTTCATCTCTATTCTTTCCCCTATCCCAATTCCCCCTTCCATTCCTATTCCTTCTACTCTCCCCACTCTCCCTTTCCATCTCTTCCCTTTCAGTCCTTCCCACTCCCCCTTTAATTCCTATTCCTTCTACCCTCCCCACTCCCCTTTCCATCTCTTCCCTTACCCTCCTTCCCACTCCCCCTATCATCCATATTCCTTCTTCTCTCCATACTCCATCTTTTATCCCTATCCTTTATACTCTTCCCACTCCCCCTTCCATCCCTTCCTGTTCCTTCCTCACATCTTTTTCTTCCATCCTTTCCTTTTCCCCTCTCCTCCCCTCTCAAGCCATCCCTACCCCTTCCCCCTCCCACTTCACCTTCCCACCGGCTGTTTTCTCGTCTATCCCTAATTTTTTCCCCTCCCCAATCTTCCTTCCATCCCTACAATTTCCATCCCCTAAACGCCCCCTTCCATCCTTAACCCTTCCCCCTTCTTGCTCCTCCTACCATCCTTACCCCTTCCCCCCTTCCTATTCTGCTTACATCCCTAACCCTTATCCGCACCCCACTTTTCCTTTAATCCTATCCCCTTCCTCCCTCTCCACTCCGCCTTCCATCCCTATCCCTTCCCCATCGTCCTTCCCTTTCCCCACTCCACCTTCCATCCTTACACCTTCCTCCCTCCCCCTCCCCTACCATACCTACCCTTTCCCTCCTCCAAACTTCACCATTTATCCTTCCCTATCCTCCCTCCCACTCCTCATTCCCCAATCTATCCTCTCCCTCTCCCACTCACCTTTTCATCCCATCCCCATCCTCCCATCCCCATTCCTCCTTCAAACACTAACCTTTCCCCCCTCAGCATTCCCCCTTCCATCCCTACCCATTCCACCTTCCCCAGTCCCCCATTCCATCTCTTCCTCTTTCATCCTCCCAACTCCCCCTTTCCATCTCTACCCATTCCTCTCTCCCAACTCCCCTTTCCATTCCTTTTCCTTCTCTCCTCCCATATTTTCCTTCCATCCCTACCATTTCATCCTTCCCCATTCGCCCTTCCATCCCTACCCCTTCCCATCTACTTTCTTCTTTACAGAGCGCCTCGTCGATTTCGTTTAGCCAGCAAGGCAACGAGAAGGAGCTCTTTGTTGGACGCAATTCTTCCGACTGGCAAGGAGCGTTGTGTTGATGAGAAACTAGTTGCACGGCACCAAGTTTAACCAGGCAACCGATGTGTACACAGGTGGTGGACACCAGTGTCCTTGTGTGAAGGAGGGTTAAACTCTCACCACTCCCCCTTCAATCCCTACCCTTTCCATCTTCCCCACTCCCCTTTCCATCCTTCCCCTTCCTCCCTCTCCAACCAACTTTCGATCCTTTTCTCTTCCCTTTTTCCCACTCCACCTTCCATCCTTACCCCTTCCTCCCTCCTCACTCCCATGTCCATCCATAACCCTTCCCACCTCCCCACTCCTCCTTCCATCCCTTTCCCTTTCTCCTTCCCTACTCCCCCTTTTATCTCCTCCCCTTCCTTCCTCCAAACTCTTCATTCCGTCCCTACCCTTTCCAGCTACTATATTCTCCCTTCCATTCCTACCCCATTCTCAATTCCACACTCCCTTTTTCATCCCTCTCCCATTACCTTCCAAACACTCCCCACTCCTTCCCCATTCTTTCTTCCATCCATACTCCTTCCCCCCTCCCCACGTCACCATCTATCCCTTCCCCTTCCTTTACCCTCTCTCCCCCTCCCTACTCCCCATCCATCATTTCCTAAACCATCCTCCCCCTGCCCACTACCCCTTCTATCCCAACCTTATCTACTCTTCCTACTCCAACTGCAAACCCTAACCCTTCCCCCTTCGCCACTCCCCCTTCCATCCCTACTCATTCCACCCTCCTTACTCCCCTTTCCATCTTTTCCCTTGTCCTCCTCGTAACTCCCTCTTCCATCCCTACCCGTTCCTCCTCCCACATTCCCACTTCCTTCCTTTCCCCTTCCAAGCTCCCCACTCATTTTTAATCTCTACCTATTCCTTCCTCTTAACTCCCCCTTCCCTCTTGCTCTTCCCACTTCCCAACTCTTCCTTCCATCCCAACCCCTTTCTTCAACCCCCTTTCTTTTTCCATCCCTACACCTTCCCCCTCCTCCCCAATTCCCATTCCCCCTCCCTACTCCTTTTTCTATCCTACCTCTTTCCCCATCGCAACTCTCCCTTCCATCCTTATAGCTTCCCCCTCCCCACTCTTCCGTCCATCCCTACACCTTCTTCCCCATCCCTACCCTCCTATTATTCTTAACCCTTCCTATCTTTACACTCCCACTTCAATCCTTATCCTTACATTCCTCCCTACTCCCCTTTCAATTCCTACCCCTTTCCCCATTCCAAATTCTCTCTTCCATTCCTACACCGTTTTGCCTCCCAACTCGCCCTGCCATCCATACCTTTTCCTCCTCCCAACCTCCATCTCCCTCCCGGCTCCCCAATCTATCCCTTCCTCTTCCTCCCTTCCCCTCCCTATTCCCACTTCCATCTCTACGCCATCCTCCCTCCCCATTCCCCCAACCATCCCTACCCCTTCCCTATTCCAAGCTTCACCATCTATCTCCCCCTCCCCCTTCCCATTTCCTCATCTATCCCTTCTTCATCAATCCTCCCCTTCCCCACTCACCCTTCCATCCCTATCCCATCCATCCTCCCCACCCATCCTTCTAACCATAACCTTTCCCCCCTCGCAACCCCACCTTCCATCCCTACAACTTCCAACCTCCCCACTCCCCCTTCTATCTCTTCACTTTCCCTCCTCCCTACTACCCCTTCCATCCCTATTCCTTCTTTCCTTCCCACTCCCCTTTTTATCATTTCCCCTTCCGTCTTCCCCACTCCCCCTTCTATTCCTTTTCTTTCTTCTCTCCTCACTCTCTCTTCAACTACTTCCTTTTCCCTCTTCCCCACTCTTTCTTACATCCCTATAAATTCGTTCCGATCCCCTCTCCCACCATTCCTTTCCCCTCCCCACTTACCTTTGCAATCCTACTCCTTCCCTCCTTCCACTCTTACTTCCATCCTTACCACTAACCCCCTCTTTACTACCCATTCCATCCCTATCCCCTTTTCCCCTCCCCACTCTCCCTTCCATCCCTACCCCTTCCTCCCGCCCTATTCTCCCTACCATCTCTACCCCTTCCCTCTTCCCACTCCCCCTTACATCCCTTAAGCCTTCCCCTTCCCCACTCTTCTTTCCATCACTAACCCTTCACCCCTCCCAGCTCCCCACCTTCCCACTCCCACTTCTTTCCTCACTACTCCCCCTTTTATCCTTATCCTTTTCTCCATCCTCACTCTTCCTTCTATCCCTTCCATTTCTTCCCTCACCACGCCCCCATCCATCTTTACCCCTCACTTCCTTTCATCCCAACTCCTTCTCCCCTCCCCACTACCCTTTCCACCTCTATCCCTTCCCCTATCACATCTCCCCCTTCCATCCGTACTATATCTACCCTCGCCACTCCCCTTTCCATCTCTTCCCTTTCCCTCCTTCCCACTCTCCCTTCCATCCCTATTCCTTCCTCCCTCCCCATTCCCCTTTTCGTCTCCTCCTCTTCCATCTTCCCAAATCCATCTTCTATCCCTTTCCTTGCTTCTTTCCCCTATTCCCCCTTCAATCCCTTCCTGTTCCTTCCTCCTCACTCTTTCTTCCATCCTTACCTTTTCCTCCCTCCCCCCTTCCATTTCTAAGCCGTTCCTTATTCCACACTCCTTCTTCCATCCCTACCCAATTCTTCCTCCCAACTCCCCCTTCCATCCCTACCCCTTTACTCCTCCTAAACTTCATCCCCCTCCCCACCACCAATTTTCCCTTCCCCCTCCCTACTCCCCCTTCCCTCCTTACCCAATCCTCCCTCCCTGCTCCCCTTACCATTCCTACCCCTTCCCGACTCACAGCTTCACCCTCTATCCCTTCCCTACCGTCCCCTTCCCATTCCCCAATCAATCCCTTCACGATACATCCTACTCTTCCCCACTCCTTCCATCCTTATCCTTACCACATCCTCCCTCCCCATCCATCCTTCAAACCTTAACCCTTCCCACCTCGCCACTCCCCTTCAATCCTTACCCTTTCCATCTTCCCCAAACCCCTTTCCATCTCTTCCTCTTCCCTCTTCCTAATTACCCCTTCCATCCCTACTCTTTCCTCCCTCACCACTCCTTGTTCCATCCATTCCCCTTCCCTCCTCCCTACTCTTCTTTCCTTCCATACCCCATCCTACCTCCCTCCCCTTTCCTTCTAACCCTACATTTTCCCTCCTCCCATTTCCCCTTCCACCTTACCCACTACCCCTTCCATCCTTACCCTTCCCCCTCTTTAC
>JAPQNM010001627.1:72500-77528 GCA_029783475.1 Metacarcinus magister | reverse complement strand
TTGCTGTCTTCTCTGGTCCCAACTCACCTAAGCTATTCCCTCCTCCTTGGATGACCAGCGTGCCTGACTTCATCTCTGCTACACTCTGCTTTGCCTCAGCTAGTATGTCCTGAATGCCCTTCCCCCTAAGGCAGGCAACCTTACAGGTTTCCTCCTCAGCTACTACAACCCCTGCTGCCTGCCTTACCATGCTATCTCCTATCACTGCTAGTGGCCCTTTCCTTCTTCTCCTCCTCACTTTCCTCACCACAGTCACACTTTCTACATTTTCTACATCAACCACAACCTTCCTTCCGTACAGAGAGTTAGGGCATTCTAAATATACTTCACTCCCCACACTCACATTTGAAATACTATCACTCTTACCTTGACTCGTCCCGTCCATAGCTTCGGCCATTCTTAAACCACTAAAAACACACTCACTACAACACAGGGAAACTCACAACAAAACTTTGCAGGCAGTGTTAGGGGGTTTGTTTACACTCTGATCCAAAGGTAACACGCGTTTCACTTATCTTACCTTTTTTTCACCTGTACCTCGAAAACTACGCCTTTCTAACACAGTACACACTTACTACATACTCACGAGTCAAAATACTGACCTTTAGTGAACCACTTGTTAAATAAAATTCCTTATTCAACCACAAATAACAGGACAAAAACTCACCGCACTCTTGAAATGGCCACCTCACCTTACACTCACAAAAGTGAGAAGTACTACTGTATTGTCAGAAGTCGTGATCTTGATCTTGATCTTGATGTCATAGGATGTCTGAGTTTCCCCTAAAGACCAGGCCTTTAAACCGGCAACACCTATGAAAGAAAACATACAAAGAAACGCAATACTCGGCAAAACTACTTCCTAAATCTAATATGCAATATTTTCTCCAAAAATTCCTTCACATCATCAATCATTCGTCCGTTTACCACTGCCAACAAATTGCAACAGATCCCTAAGTACAGGAAGGATGTAGTGGTCTAGCACAGTCAGTTCATTAACCTTTCTAAAGTCAATGACAGGACAAAATGTTCCATTTTTCTTAGGGACCAAAAATAGAGGAGAATCCCAATGGGAATGTGATTCTTGAATAACACCTTGTGTTAGCATTTCGTCAATCATGTCCTTTACAACAGCTCACTGACTATGCAGCAGATGATAATAAGGAACATATGATGGACGTGCAGCAAAGAAAAGTGGTCTGCGGATATCGAGATTCGAACCCGGGATCCTAGGTTTGCATGCCGAACGCTAGCCACTGTATTACCGCCTCCCCATATATATATATATATATATATATATATATATATATATATATATATATATATATATATATATATATATATCCATCACCAGATAAGACATTTCATCACGGGAGATCTTATGATGCTTGGGAAAAATATCAATTTTGAATTTACTTAGAGACTGAAGGTCTAAAAGTCCATCACACTGAAGCGCGCATAATGATGTGTGATTAAAAAAGGAAATGTGCATAAGTTGAAAATCAATCAATCAATCATTGGAGGCATACGCCGAGGGACGCGTCGCCTTGCCAACCCTCCAACTCCAGCTCCGGCGATCACCCCGTGCAAGTCTCCATGAGAGCCCCCTTCCCATACCAAGTAACTCCAAACAGGAAATTGCCCCAGCCACGAACTTTGTGGGCGCCCCCTTGGCCTCCTCCACCCCGGATTATCCCTTTAAAAAACAACCCGAGAAGCAGGCACAGCTTCTGGGTAACGTGCCACATGCCCATATAGCCAGAGTTGACATTGGCGGACTATGCTGGTCTCACGGAGCAGTCGCTGATTTGACACGAAGTCATTCCAACGATACCCCATAATACTGCAAAGTCATTTATTACCAAAGACATCAATTTGCCTCTTCAGATCGGTGTTCAGTATCTATGTCTCACAGCCATACAGTAAGACAGGAATCACCAGCGATTTGAAGATTCGAATCTTTGTCCGTCTTCACAGGTAAAAACAACGCCAGATACTCGTGCTGAGCGAGTCCATAACACTATGAGCCAGGCCAATCCACCGTAAGACTTCTTGACGTGACCCACCATTGTTATGGATCACACTACGAAGGTATGTGAAGCTGTCCAAGATATCAATGCTCCCGCCACACGCATGAATAGACTGTACTGTTTTATCTAGCAAGCCTCCAAACACCTGAACTTTAGTCTTGGGCTAGGAGACCAGAAGTCCTAAAAATTTTTCCTCCTCGTGCAGTGTTTCGAGAGCCATCACCAGAACCTCCAGTGACTCAGCAAAGATTACTGCATTGTCGGCAAAAACAAGATCAATGGTCAATTGGTTTTGCCGACAGATGCTCCACAGTGACTTTGGTTCACAACTCTAACCAGTATCCAGTCCATACATGGATTGAAAAGTGATGGAGCAAGGACACATCCCTGCCTCACTCCCGTATGCACAGGAATAAAGATGGACACGTCCCCCCCCCCTCCACACACACACTTCACAGCACTCTCA
The DNA here is from genome assembly GCA_029783475.1 of Metacarcinus magister. Lineage (NCBI taxonomy): Eukaryota > Metazoa > Arthropoda > Malacostraca > Decapoda > Cancridae > Metacarcinus > Metacarcinus magister. The sequence goes on along the minus strand of JAPQNM010001627.1, from coordinate 75,032 downwards.
GTCCCGGAGTACAGACCAGATAGTAGTTCAATAATCCCTGCAGAAATCCCGCGGAGGCCCAGATGATCCCAGAGTGCCTCGCGATGCATTGAATTAACGCCTTTTTGAGATCGACATAGGCTGCGAGTATTCCTTGTCGAAACTCACGTCGGCGTTCCACCAGTACGCGAAGCGCTAGGATACAGTCAGTTGTTGACTTACCTGGTGTGAACTTTGACTGTTCAGGTCTCTGGTATTTCAGCAAGTGATTGCGAACTCGCATCAGTAGCAGGTGGGAGAGCACCTTGCCTGATACGCTGAGCAGCGTTACCCCGCTGTAGTTGTTGCAATCCTGACGGTCCCCTTTACCTTTCCAGATAGGGACGACCAACCCCCCCTTCCAGTCAAGAGGAATGCTACCTGAATGCCATACAGTAATAAAGACAGTATGCAAACCCACGAATCATGGCCTCGCCTCCAACTTTGAGCAACTCTTCACTGATGTTACAAATGCCTGCTGCCTTTCCACCACTCAACTTTGCGAGAATCAAGACAAAGGTATAAGGGTAAGGTGATAGTACCGAGAATATTTAATTTTGAACCTTGAATACTTTGGAGAATCACATCAGTAGAATTAAGGAACACATTATGCTTTTTTTAAATGTGGAATAAGCTGTTTCATTAAAGAGATTACAAGATGCACCAGTGTCTATACCAAGGAAAATAGGGTTATTATAAGTATAGCACTTGAATGTAAGAAAATCAGAACAGGCAGCAACAAAAAGAGGAATAAGATGCTTAGATAGAGAACTTGTTCTTTCACTAGTAGTTAATCTTTGATGCGTAGATACTGGCGCGAGGCGTTTCCCGACTGATGAACTGTCTGACCACGACCCACAATAACTACATGATAACATTTCATATGGTGAATGATAGTGTAATCATCAGAAGAATTACCACCTCCACCATTTATATAGTAGTGCTTAGGAGCCGGGTGAAGCCTCAAACGTGTTGGCTGTGGTTGTAACAATTTGGGAAGCAGGGGGAGAAATTAGAAGCCTGTTGAAATTGAAGAGTTTCATGCTAACGGCACTAGACCCTACTGGAGTGGCAGAGTGACGTGTTACAGGTATATTTTTGCGACTGAAGGCAGCAAAATGCATATCAAGCTTTTCTACCAGGTCGTTACTCCCGCGCATTTATATATATATATATATATATATATATATATATATATATATATATATATGTATATATATATATATATATATATATATATATATATATATGTATATATATATATATATATATATATATATATATATACTTATATATATATATATATATATATATATATATATAATAGATATAATATATATATATATATATATATATATATATATATATATAATATATATATATATATATATATATATAATATATATATATATATATATATATATATATATATATATAATATATATATATATAATATATATATATATATATATATATATATATATATATTATATATATATATATATATATATATATATATAATAGATATAATATATATATATATATATATATATATATATATATATATATATATAATATATATATATATATATATATATATATATATATATATATATATATATATATATATATATATGTATATATATATATATATATATATATATATATATATATATATATATATGTATATATATATATATATATATATATATATATATATATATAAATATATATATATATATATATATATATATATATATATATATATATATATATATATATATATATATATATATATATGTAGCGGAGGGTTGTCGGCTACATAAGGATTGGAACAACACCTAGGCTTGTTTTTGGTAGTTTATTGCTGCACGAGTTGGTAAACACACAAGTAGCTTGTACAGTGGACAGAGAGCCTGGAGATGGTGAGTGATGTGTGGGGAGAGTGGCTTATATTGGGCGTCGCGGACCTGGTGAGGTGAAGTGACAGGTGAGGTAAGGTCAAGTTAATCTCGACCTCAGCCGCGCTTCCGAGGGAAGTAATTAAAGGCTCAGGCTGTGGGTGTGTGTATGTGTGGCGTGTATTCTTAAGGGGACACTGCAACATCACTCCCTCCTTAGTGATGAGGAAGGAGGAACGTAAAAGAATATACATAATACAACATAGAGACAAACATATGCCGTAAATAGTCTTGATGAGGTGGAGAGGCGTGATGACGAGAGGCACCGCCGGCGTGACTGCAGGGTGCGGCTGCGGGACTGCGGCTGCAGGAGTGCGGGGAGCTGTAGAAGTCACCTGGGCTGCTGAGATGCGAGGCTCCGTGGAGGATGCGTGAGGAGTAGCAGGAGGAGCAGTGACGACGCAGGTGCAGCTACATACCATGTACGAGGGTTGGAGCGAGGTGCTGGTAGCAAGGGCGTGTGTGTTGACGTCGGGCGGCGACTGCAGGGCTGCGGCCGCGGCAGGGCTCCGGGCGGGCCGCGTGGGCGAGGGGCAGCGGGCGAAGCAGAGTG